>AYEL01079987.1:0-17795 GCA_000484575.1 Olivierus martensii | reverse complement strand
GGCCCGTCGATCCCCGTCCTCCACAATCCGGCTGACCCCTCCGCAGGGGTGGGCAGCCTGTGGAAGGGCTTGTTTCGCCCCGCCACTTAGTACTCTTACTGAGTGGAAAGTGGCGTCATCTGTTGACAAAAAAAAGTGTTCCACAGGGTACACAAGTAGATAGACGCCCTCTGTTGGATTTTTTTTTTGATTGATTGAATAACCAATCGGTGTTACTGTTGGCCGGATTGGCCGCGTAGAAACGCTTCGGCTTTCCACTCTGGAGGACCCAGGTTCGAGTCTCGGGGGATTGGCCGCGTGGAAACGCTTCGGCTTTCCACTCTGGAGGACCCGGGTTCGAGTCTCGGGTCCCACCCCTTGAAAATATTTATCATGCGGTCTTGGCTCGGCCCGTCGATCCCCGCCTCTACAATCCGGCTGATCCCTCCGCAGGGGTGGGCAGCCTGTGGAAGGGCTTGTTTCGTCCCGCTACATGATATTCTACCAGAATAGTGTGTGGCGTCATCTGTTGACAAAAAAGTCGGCGGTACATGAGATAGCATTTTTTTGCGATATCTCACAATCCGTAAGTGATATTAAAAAACTTTCAAAAGTTGTTTTTCACAGTTCTATCCCAATTATGCCTAAATCGGCATAAGTTTTCATTCGAGATTTCAAAGTTGACCCCTACTTCTAATGGTCCCACAAAATTTTTATCGTGACCATTTGATTCTCTGGATATATTTTGGTTATTAAAATTTTACTCTCTACTTTCTACCTCATAACTTTTCCGAGAAAAAAGGGTAGTACGGATAGAAAATACACACTGTACATATATTTTATGCATCGAAGTATATACAAATAGGACAGACTGGCGGCCGGATGGCCGAATGGTAACGCGTTGGCGTACCACGCTGGAGGACCCGGGTTCGCGTCCCGGATTATTTCGAGGTGCTGGGCCCGGCCCGGTGATCCCCGTCCTTCACCATCCGGCCCCCCTCCACGGGTGTGGGTGCAACCCGTGGTTGGAACTGGCCTCGCCTCCTTAGTAATCTCCGATTGGAAAAAGGGCGTAAAATATGCAAAAATAAAAAAATAGGACAGACTGTGCTATCCAACAATAAATCGAAGATATGAGCATTCTACGCAAATATTTTGGGCCACTTTCTCCGAATATTAAACGAAATATTCAATTTTGAATTTCCCGAAACCTACTTTCGCCGGTACGCCAAACATCCTTTCTGATACTCAATATTTATTTTGAGCATATTATTACAATAAAAATTTTTTCTTGGCGCATTTATTACCCATATATATGGGCATACAATGAAAATATTTTGGTCCACTTTTTCCGTATAATAAGCGAGATATTCCGTTTTGAATTTTCCGAAACCGTTATCAAATGGCAATTATAGTCTATTTCAAGATAACCTGACAGTATATTACTACCATTGTTGTGGATACACAAAGGAAAATAGTCCTATTAGTTAAATTTAATATTAATATTTTAAAATATAAAATGATATATTATTCTATAATTTATTTTGGGAAATAAAATATCGAAATATTAAATTATTGAGCTGATTTAAAATGTAGCGTAGGAGAAGAGCTACATCCTGAGTGCATTTCAGCAACTTCAAAGAACCCAACTAGTATTATGATTTGGGGATATATGCCAGATGATGGTGTTGGCCACCTTCATGTAATCGGCAGTACACTGAATCCAAGAAAATATATCAACATCATTCTGGAACCAAAACTGCTACCTTCCATCATCCATCTTTTCCCCAACAACGCGACATTTCTTTTCCAGTAGTACTCAGTGCCTTGTCATATAGCAAAAATATGTAAGCAGTGGTTCACAGTAAGAGGTATTCAATTGTTGATCTGGCCAGGAAACAGCCCTGACTTAAATGCGATAGAAAATTTGTGGCACTGCTTGAAAAACCTTGTACGAATGAGGCATCCATCAAATAAAAGGCAATTAATTGAGGCTATAATTGCTTTCTGGCATCATATAATAATGAAGGAAGAGTTTCAAACACTTGTCAGTTCAATCAAAAGTCAATGTGATGCTGCTATAAAAAATAAAGGCTACCCTACTAAATATTGACAGTGCAATGCATTTAGAAGTAACTGACCATTATTGCTGTATTCAATGCATAACTTTTTTGTTGTGCAGATATTTTAATTCTGTTTATTGTATTGAATTCTACATTAAATTATTTTTCAACTGATATATAAATATTTCATTTAGTAAAATATAACATTTATTATAGGCATGCAAAGAAATTTTCAAAAAGTGTCCACAATTTCGGCCACCACTGTGTGTGTTTGTTTGTGTGTGTGTGTGATTTCATGATAAACATATACTGATATAATTAATAAAGTATTTCATAGAAAATGACTTTTTAAAATGAATTTGAAAACTTATTTAATTAATTAATTATAACTAGCCAATTAGCAGGAATTATTATACTCACAGATAAATTGTTTTAATAAAATTCAATTCGGAATTCTTGTATTCCCTCTTCAGCTTTACCCATAAAAAATAATTTATTTTTTACGGGTAAAGCTGAAGAGGGAATACAAGAATTCCGAATTGAATTTTATTAAAACAATTTATCTGTGAGTATAATAATTCCTGCTAATTGGCTAGTTATAATTAATTAATTAAATAAGTTTTCAAATTCATTTTAAAAAGTCATTTTCTATGAAATACTTTATTAATTATATCAGTATAGTTATAATTAATTAATTAAATAAGTTAAAGTAAGCAGTGAATGAACATTTGGAAAGAATTTGAAAACAATATAGAAATTTATTGTTTTAAGATTAGCAGTTGTATGCTTAAAAATCAAGTCCAATTGTTTTATAATGTTTTGGAGGAAAACAATAAAATTATACAAAGAACTGAAAGATATAGCTAGTTTATTAAATTAAATAGACATAATATGTAAATATATAACTATTGAAATCTATTATATTTCTTTTTACTGAACTTTCAGAAAGACATGGTGGAACCTAAACTAATTTTGACTACCAACACAAATATAAACTCTTACTAGAAAAATTAGTAGAAAACCAAAATATGCATAATAATGCAAAATTCATTTTGACACGTTCAATTTTTATATTTTCTTTTTTAAAAACCAAAAATAAAGTTGTTAAAGCTGTCATGGGAACAAAATAAATATCATTTGGTTTTTATTACAATCACTGATTGTACACAGTGATTGTAATAAAAACCAAATGATATTTATGTCTGTCTTTAGTTATTGCACTGTCAATGAGATCATTGAGAATCATTGCACTATCAATGAGATCAATGATTCTCATTGGTCTCATTGACAGTGCAATGAACTGTTCCAAATGATTTTCATTAACTTGTCAATGCACACACAAACAAACACACACAGTGGTGGCCGAAATTGTGGACACTTTTTGAAAATTTCTTTGCATGCCTATAATAAATGTTATATTTTACTAAATGAAATATTTATATATCAGTTGAAAAATAATTTAATGTAGAATTCAATACAATAAACAGAATTAAAATATCTGCACAACAAAAAAGTTATGCATTGAATACAGCAATAATGGTCAGTTACTTCTAAATGCATTGCACTGTCAATATTTAGTAGGGTAGCCTTTATTTTTTATAGCAGCATCACATTGACTTTTGATTGAACTGACAAGTGTTTGAAACTCTTCCTTCATTATTATATGATGCCAGAAAGCAATTATAGCCTCAATTAATTGCCTTTTATTTGATGGATGCCTCATTCGTACAAGGTTTTTCAAGCAGTGCCACAAATTTTCTATCGCATTTAAGTCAGGGCTGTTTCCTGG
Source organism: Olivierus martensii (assembly GCA_000484575.1). NCBI lineage: Eukaryota > Metazoa > Arthropoda > Arachnida > Scorpiones > Buthidae > Olivierus > Olivierus martensii. The sequence goes on along the minus strand of AYEL01079987.1, from coordinate 13,964 downwards.
CCAGATCAACAATTGAATACCTCTTACTGTGAACCACTGCTTACATATTTTTGCTATATGACAAGGCACTGAGTACTACTGGAAAAGAAATGTCGCGTTGTTGGGGAAAAGATGGATGATGGAAGGTAGCAGTTTTGGTTCCAGAATGATGTTGATATATTTTCTTGGATTCAGTGTACTGCCGATTACATGAAGGTGGCCAACACCATCATCTGGCATATATCCCCAAATCATAATACTAGTTGGGTTCTTTGAAGTTGCTGAAATGCACTCAGGATGTAGCTCTTCTCCTACGCTACATCTTACATATTTTTGCCCATCACTATCAAACAACGATATCCTACTTTTGTCACTCCAAATAACTTGCTTCCACTGATCATCTGTCCATTCAATATTTTATTTAGCCAACTGAATTTGTTTCTGATGCTACTGTAGATTTAGATATGGCTTTTTTCTTGAAATCCTATTTCTTAGTCCAACATTTGATAATCTTCTTATTGTTCTTGAACTGACAAAAAATCCAATTGCACCCAGTTCTCCCCTGATGGCCACAGATGGAATTCTTCTGTCATCCACAGATTTTGTGCATTTTTTCTGGCCTTATCCTGCTTTGTTTTTATTGATTTTGTCTCCTTATAATGTAAACAAAACTTTTGTATTCCAGATTTAGTCATTGCTCCATCTACTTGTCTTGTAATTTCAGCATAGGAAAGGCCAGTTTCATATAATGCAACAATTTTGCATCTTTTTCAGGATGTCCAGTCAACTCTTTTATTTCATATCATTGCTCTATATCTGTAATTTACACTTTTTAAATTTGATCAAATTTAAAAATATTCACACAATCGCCAATTGTGCTTCAGTCACACCAATAACTAACTTTCAATCACAGAATAAACATTAAAATTCTCTTGTCCAGACTTGAAACATGATATACTGCTGCTGTAAATTTGATTGGTTCCCAGAACAATGATAGTGATTGGCCAGTGGGATTTGCAATTTCAATCCACTTCTTATCTCAATCACATCTGTGTTTGTTTTTTAAACTAAAATAAGCATAACTTTTTTGTTGTGCAGATATCTGAATTCTGTTTTTTGTATTGAATTCTACATTAAATTATTTTTCAACTGATATATAAATATTTGCATTTAGTGAAACATAACATTTATTATAGGCATACAAAATTGCAAAACAGGAAATTTTCAAAAAGTGTCCACAATTTTGGCCACCTCAAATAAAACAATAAAATAAAATACCTCCCATAGTCACCATTATGTTATTGCCAGTGCTTTACTTTGTGCTTTGACAACTTGTCTTTTAATTACTTGTGTAGTTATTATATAATGCTCATTTTGCCTAAATTAATAATAACATAGATTAATTTGTAAATAATAAACTTTTGCCTAAATTAATAATAGTATAAAATAAATTTTAAATAATAAATTAAAACTTTCCTAATAAATGCTCAAAATCAATTTTCAGATAAACTGATTGAACACCTGTCATTAAGCCTATCTAACTCTGTTGCTTAGAAAAAGATAAATGGAATCGTCCAAAGCCCTGAAAACTTGAATTTGCGCCTCAACCAATTAATCTCATTGGTTTATAAGTATTATAAGAAAACTGAACATCTTTCACCTAGGTGAACCCTTTTTGAAACAAACTGTACATTAATAATAAGTGCCACATACTTATGGAACAGAATGCTGATTTCCTTCCTATAGTTGCCAATCTAAATTCAGAGAACTAAGAACTTTTAGAGTATACATTGTATTACTTCACCAAACCAAGAATTTATAATTTCCTGTAAATATTATTATTATTATTATAATTTTCAGAGTAAAGGGCATAGTTATTGTGATGATTATAATTCATTACTGAAAAACCTAATTATTAGAAAATGAGCAAAGGATATGAATCATTTGTTGTTTTCTTGTGTCAAATTAACATTGCTAATACTTAAGCACAGTCATCAAAATAGAAATCTCATAAATAATTGGGTTAAAGAATATTCTCTCCAATAAATTATTAATGGGAGATTATCACAATAAATTATAAATATGATGACAAGAATTGATAAACATTTTGTGAACTAAAGTTTAAAATATTATATAATGACTAAATAAATGAGCTGTAGATACAAGATTTCTGGGGAGGTTGGCCATATAAAGCAAATGTGAAGGTGGCAAAAATGAGATAAACTCATTGACAAAAGAAATTTGTATTCAACTCTACAGAGCCTTTTAATTTTATTTCCTTGGAGAATCCTCATTTTTTAATTATAAAATAATTTTTGGAAAATTTATGTATTTAGAGCTTTCATCTCATATATTTTTTCATGTTCAATATGAAAAATGTAAAATGAACAAAAAAGTATATATACAATATATATAAAAAATATTGCCATCTTTATTGAATACAATAAATGGAAATTTTACATAGCACATTATAATAGGAATAAAAATACAGTACATTAACATCTTCATTACAAAACACATATCCATAAAGCTTAATAGTCTATCCACAATAATTATAATAATTACAAAACACATATCTATAAAGCTTAATAGTCCATCCACAATATCTAATTTTAAATATACATGATTTTTGATTATCTGAATTTTATATAGTTCTGTATGGTGAATACTGCCATTCAATTTTTTAGCTTTTATTAGATGATACTGTCCGTTGGTTTTGTCTTGTATCAGGAATTCAATATTTGGTCTTCATATTCCAAATTTATTTGCAGTTTTGCTTTGCAAACAATTTCTATTGATTAATATAAAATATGCAATTTTATAAAAATTTTAAAATCCAATGTTATCATTATAATTCAAGAGATTTTTATATAATTATATGAAATAGTTATCTAACTAAAAGTTAATCGTTTAGTTTTTCAACTAAAAAAAAAGTGTGGTCTGATCTCATCCTTTTTACTTCCTATTATATATGCATATTGATGTTTATTCAATGATGTCATTCATCTTTTCAACAGTTCAAATAGCAAACAATATCATTCCTCAATCAGATAGTTATAATTGTATTTTTATCATTTTCATCATACTTTTTTATTTACAAATTATTTAGGACTGTGCTATTCCTCCCCACAATAGTTCATATGTAAATACATAAATTTGTATTGAATTTTTATGCATTTTTTTATAATGAATTGACTATTTGTGATGATAATGCCAGATATATATAAATTCTAACAGTGTATATGCAGAATTTTTATTTTTTTAAATTTTTTCAAGTATTTCTTTAAAAAAATTTGTCCCAGATATAAAATTTATAAAATAATTATCAAAAGTGTTTAATGTTTTGGCAAAAAGCATGAAATATAAAAATCAACTTGGATTTCATTGAATACAGATAGTCCTTGACTTATGACAGTGATATAATTGCTATAAATATAATTGATATAAGTTCTGTGATTGGTCAATGCAATTCATATACACGAGTCCATACATAATGGTCTGGTGCATCAAAATTATATTTTTTGTGTCTGATTCTTATAGTTTTGTGTTTCATAAATTTATTATGGAAATGTAGTATCTTAATAAAGATTGCTAATGGAAACATCTGTAAATTTAGGACATTTCTGACTGTTTCAATTGATCTTTGGGTTTGAACTGAATCCCATTATAGCTAAAGGACTACCTGTACTCATATGAAAAAATTTCTGACACAACAGTTAAAAACATATGAATAATTTTCTCTCCTAAATTAGAAAGCTATTTGTACATAGAAATTTGACGAATCCCAAATATAATTTATCTGTTTTTTTTTTTATTAGAAATAAAATCCTTAGGAAAAGATTGTTACTGCTTAGATTATTGATTTCTGATTTAAAGATTTCTTATTGATATAGATTTATAAAGTTATACAGAAGTAATAATTTATATTAATTAATAAAATTTATTTATTTGTTATAGGTATGGATTTGAAACATTGTCAGATTAAAAAGTTTTCTCTTCAGGAACATTCAGAGGAAAGGAAAAAAATTCATCGTGACATATTGCTTCAACAACGGCACACTGCCAAACATCAAAATCCAACTTCTGAATCTGAAGAAAGTGAAGATATAAGTGATATTTCAGATTCTGAATTAGAAGCTGACAGTTGCTATTTTCTTCAACCAGTTCCAATCCGTCAACGTCGAGCTATGCTTAGAGCATCAGGTGTACGAAGGATTGATTCTTTAGAAAAAGAAGAGTGTAGAGATATAAGAGCATCACGAGAATTTTGTGGATGTGAGTGTAAAATATATTGTGATCCAGATGCATGTTCCTGTAGCCAAGCAGGCATTAAATGTCAGGTAGATCGTTTGTCATTTCCTTGTGGTTGTACTCGAGATGGTTGTGGTAACTTATCAGGACGTATTGAATTTAATCCTCTTCGTGTAAGAACACATTTTATTCATACTTTAATGAGATTGAAATTAGAGAAAGAAGATCAAGAACTTTTGGGTAAAAGTATGAATACAATGCTTTGTTCAACATCATTTGCATCTCCTTCATTACCGTCATATGATACTTGTAATAGCATTACCACACCTTTATCTAATTGTATTTCTTTCCCATCGTCATGCATGCCAATTAGTCCTCAAAGCAGTAATTTAGAAGGTAACAGTTGTATGTTAAGTAGCAAAAGAGAAGAACCAACTTTTGTATCATTTGGTGAAACTGAAAAAGAATATAGTAACAATGAGGAAAGCACAGAAATCTATGGATCGCCATTTAGTCCAGAAGATAGCTCCTATTCGGAAAATTCTGATTATTCCAGTGATGATTTTGAATCCGACCATAGTGTTGACACTGCTCATTCACAAAGTACAATTCAAGTTTCCTTCAGTAGGTCTCTAAATTCAAACTCACCTACTTATTCAGAACATGTATCATTTAACAAATTTCCAAATACTCAGAATAACAATACTGCCAGGTCATGTTATAACAACAATAACACTTCTAATGCTAATGGTAACAGTAACAGTGGAAATAACTTTAATAGTGATAATCGATACACAAATCTAAATAGACATTTTGAAAGCACTCAAACACAGCTTCAACTTGAAAATGGTAATTCTATGAATAATATTCATGAAGATGGTATGTCTTCTCATAAATTATTAGAAGCAGGTTCTTGCTCAGATGTTGGATTAATGCTAGAACATCAACATAGTATTGATTCAAAAGATCAATATAATCTTTGTCTTGATAAAAAATTAAGTATTTCTAAAGAAGTTTTAGATAATCATGCAGAAAATGTATGTCAGACCCCAGAGGATGAACATAGTTATACAGAACTTAGCTCAGCGGTACCTGGAACTGATACTGAATCTTACAGTGGTCTACTATGTTCAAAGGTACAAGATATTACAGCTATTAAACCAGTAAATTTAGAAACAGATAAAGCTAATATATTATCACAGAACAATAATTTTAGTTTAAATGAAAATGGTCACAAAATTGATGAAGTACAGACTGATAGGAACGAAGAATTTAGTGAAAATTTTGGAGAAATCATTAAGAAAACAATGGTAGAAACTGTATCTGCATGATAATATATTTCTTTATTCCAATGTTAAATTACACAAAGAACATTGAACTTTGTGGTTTATCATATGTTTAATACATATGTTATTGTTGCTTATATTGAATGAATTTTGGTAATTCTATTTTTTAATGATTTTTAAACTTCCTTGTTTTTATGGATTTTACTTTATTTATTTTATTTTTTTTCTGAGTGCTTGTTTTCTCCTCTAAATTTTGTTGCTCTTTAAAATTGTTGCCAATTAAAACAAAATAATTGCCATTTAACATGTATTTGTCATATATGGCAAATTTTTAGCACCTACAGTATTACATTACTATATATTAAAATTTTTTAATCTTGATTGCTGCATATTGTGTAATTTGTACACAATATTGGCAGCAAAACAAGTTTTCAGTAGTTTGATGTTTAGTCGTTGTGATTTTTCCTCCCTATTCCATCATTAGCATTTAGGGAAATTTTATGAATTACAGTAAATTAATTTTTATCACTTAATGTATACATACTGACGTAGCAAATTAACTAAAACCAAGTTGATTCATGTTAGTCTTAAGTGTGAAGTGATAGTGTACCCATGGCTACTAATAAAGTTCATTTACACCACTATATTTTATAGGAATTTCAACAAGGAAGAAATGCTACAGAAGCATGTAGAAATTTATTGAAAGTGTTTTGGTGAAGGTACAGTTTCTGATAGGACATGCAGAAGATGGTTCGCAAAATTTGAAACAGGTGATTTCGACCTTTCTGATAAGCAACGTTCTGGGCGACCATCTTTGATCGACGACGATGTTGTTAAGACCATGTTGGAGCAAGATCCTTTTCTGTCAACATTGGAGATCGCAGAAAGGCTTAATTCAGCTCAGCAAACCATTTCGGACTATATTTGGAAGATAGGATTGGTGTGGAAATATTCAAGATGGGTGCCACATGAATTAAGTCAGAAGAATTTGGATGATCGAGTTGTCATATACACATATCTGCTTGCTCAGAACAAAATCGAGCCCTTCTTGAACCGGACAATAACTGGGGATGAAAAGTGGATTGCTCGGAACAAAATCGAGCCCTTCTTGAACCGGATGATAACTGGGGATGAAAAGTGGATCACCTACGAAAACATCGTAAGGAAAAGGGCATATTGTGAACCCGGAAAACCTAGCCCTTCCACCTCTAAACCAAATTTGACTCTGAATAAGAGAATGTTGTGTATATGGTGGGACATTCGAGGACCAATACATTATGAGCTTTTAAAACCAAACGAAAAGCTCAATTCGAAGAAGTATTGTCAGCAACTGGATAATTTAAAGACAGCAGTCCAAGAAAAGAGGCCGGCGATGTTCAATAGGAAGGACATCATACTGCATCATGATAATGCCAGGCCACATGCTGCTTTGGGGACTCATCAAAAAATTCAAGAACTAGGCTGGGAAATTCTGTCGCATCCACTATATTCCCATGGACTTAGCACCCTCCAACTATTACTTGTTTTTGTCCTTACAAAATTTTTTGAAGGGCAAAAAATTCAAAAGTGAAGAAGATACCAAACAAGCACTGGTTCAATTTTTCGCATCAAAAGATGAAACATTTTTCAAAAATGGGATATAGAAATTGCCCTCACGCTGGCAAGAGGTTAATAATAATAGCAATTATATTATTTAATAAAGTTTATTGACGATAAGAAAAATTTGTATTTTGCTTTATTCCAAAAATGGACAGAACTTTCCGGTAGACCTGCTACTTCATAATTTTAAAAAACTTTTCCAACTAACGAAGATAATTTATATGTTTCAAATATAATTTTCATGTTTCAAACATGTAAACTTGGTATTATTTGATACCAGATTTGTTTTAGTTCCTTTTAAAAATGCAGATGGTGAATTATTTCTCTGTATTTAGTCACTCTAAGTCATTAATTTTTCAAAAAATAGTTAAAGTATAATAATAATAGCATTTTTAAACAAAGGGGACACGTTGTCACGGCTCTCCCCTTAGTCAACATAATGTAACTAGCTCGTAGCCTGAGGTCAATAATTGACCTTGAATGGACTCTGACAATAATTATGCATCCCTGGTCTACTAGTTACTTGTTTGGACTGCAAGATAACACAGACCCCTGGTGTACTAGTTACTTGTTTCAACTGCAGATAACATAAAAATTCTTTATATTGTTTAAATTTTTGTGTTATGTTTAAAATATAACTAATATAAACAAACAATCAACTGATTTCGAAAAACCATTAGATATTTCCTGCCAGAATCTAGGATGCCAACTTTCACGTCGATTGTCAAGCGTGGTATAGGTCGCTTTGTTTCTCAGATAAGTTAAAATTTATAAATTTTTAAATAAAACTAATTTATCGAATTTTTTAAATAGAAATTTATATATTTTTAAATAAAATTAATTTATCAAATTTTATTGTGAAAAAGTGCTAAAATCATATTATTTACAAGGGGCCAAACTTTCCTAACTTATAATTTATTGGATCCAAGATATCTGTAAAAAAGAAGTAAGGATAAAATCTGAAGGAAATGTGGAACATGATTTTGAAGTCGGACAGATTCGGACAAACTGTTCTTGAATTTTCGGGGGTGCAAATATCACAAATGTATTAATTGATTCGGATTGGGTTCGAATTAAAGGGGTAATTAAAAATTTATTAAAATATCAACGTAAAATCAAATTTTTGAGTAATATGACAGAAATATGAAAAATATGATAGAATTTGAAATTTTAACCATTTTTTCTTGATTTAAGCAAAAATAACGAAGTTTTTGGGTTTCAAACTTTGACTGGTGTGACCAGTGATTGGTAGGGATGAGGGGTGGAGATATATCAAGAAAGTATAAGAAGGAACTTATTTTAAGTTAGTAATAGAAAAAAAAGAGGGGTGGAGGTGTGACTGGTCACACCAGGTGGTGGAGCATTAAAGGTTAAGTGATGAGGCTGTAGTGAATCCACCAAGGACCACTAACTAATATCCATAGGTGGTTGAGATTGGATTCATTGGAGCAGGCCTAGATTCCTGAAAAAATTTAGAGGTATTAGAACTAGTATTGAACCTTGATACTCCAGATTATAAGGAAACAGTTTATCATGTGCTATCAGGCCAATTTGATTTTTTTTTAATCTATTTTATAACATATTTTTGTGAAATTATTAAATGTTGAAGCCAGCTAATAGTATATTGCAGAGATTCTCAACCTTTTCATAAATGCATACCACCAAAATCAAAATTCAAAAAGTTTTAGTACCATCAACAAAAATATGCCTTGTATACAAATAGGAAGTCAAGATTATACATGTACCATTAAGGCCGATTCATAGTTCGTCGGAACGTAAAAGGAAAAAGAAAGGAATGTCAAAGTCTGCATTCTATTTCGCACATTCCTTTTGATGTAGTTCCGTTTCTTCTATCCCAGTCGGAAAGGTTAACAGCGCTTACACTTTTCCTTTGTTGGTATAATACCCCCATAAGTCAATGCATGTATTAGCGAATTCCGTGGCAAATTGAATAAGGTATCCTTAATTATCATTTTCCTTTGTTGGTATAATACCCCCATAAGTCAATGCATGTATTAGCGAATTCCGTGGAAAATTCAATAAGGTATCCTTAATTAATTAATCTTGGTTGAAGTAATAAATACTATTACTTCAACCAAGATTATTTTAAATTATATTACAATTTCTTATAATAAAACTTAATAATAAACCTGAAATATCGAAAAAGAATTTTGGGATCACTATCCCTGATCTTCTGTATTAATTTAAAATATTCTCCAAACATTTTTCTCTTCGAGTTTATTAAACAAATATAATTTATCTTTCTCTTCATTAAATTTTTACGATATATGTGGCTGAACCCCACTTCTGTCGATAGGTGATAGCCACCATATCCAAACAAGAGTCGACAAAGAACATGCACATTCTTCATTCTGTTCAACTATGAATGGCTAGACATTTAAAAGAAAAGGAATGGAACATGTTCCTTTCATTTTGCTTTTCCATTCTGACGAACAATAAACCAGTCTTTAGTCATGTCTCACGTATCACAGATTGAGAATCGCTGGTATATGAAATATATTTTTTAAATTTAAGCATAATAAAAGTGGCATATGATACAAAATAAGTTATAGACAGTTGGCTTATTGTTTCTATCATAGTTTAAGTGAAATGCATGTCAGAATTTTAGATTAAAACAGAAAACATAAATCAGAAATAAATAAGGAATGCTGTCATATACATAAAGAATTCTTCCTTAGAAATATCATCAAAATATATATTAAGCTGATAACATTAGTTCAATAATGAATAGCCCTTAAAGATATATCTGTTGATTGATCATTGTATTGTTTTAATGAAATCATTTAATTTATTATTTCTCTCTGATAAATGTTTTTAATGATGTATTTATTTTATGGTTTCATTTATTAGTTTTATTGTTTTATATTTTTATATATACTCTACATCAGTTTTTCTCAACATTTTTTCTGTTGAACACATTTTAATATTTTAAAATTTGGCAGCCACACCTAAATATTTTAAATAATAATTTAATTTAACAACAAATTTTTAGCAATAATCAGTCCTATACAGCACTAAAGCAAGTGGAATATTTTTCAATAAAATATTCTACTTGCTTTAGTGCTTGTATAGGACTGATTATTGCTAAAAGTAAGCAAGTTGTTATTAAATATAACAAATTTTTATTGAAAGATTATTGTATTTATTCTTATTTATTACATTCAGATTACAGACACACTCGTACATGGGATGATTAAATGGTGGTCCTTATTAATTTATAACACCACCTGCAAATTTTGTCTTTTTAGAGAAACTAAAATTTAATTTTTATTCCTTAATTTTTAAATTATGAATAATGACAAAAAATTTTGATTTTTAAATTATGAATAACAACAAAAAATTTTGGCTGTCGCAGAAATTTGAGGGTTAGATTTTTCTAACGATATCCTGTTTATAGGAATCAGTACAGTGGTTTGACTGCAAAAGGGATATCCAACCAACCACGTTTCACTATACATATATATGATTCATACAATTACATAAATACAATTCATTCTTAATATTTTGCATATATGATTCATACAATTACATACATACAATTCATTCTTAATTTTTTGTGGCACTATCAAAGGTTTGTTAGCACAGTAGTGTGCCACGGCATAGTGGTTGAGAGTCACTGCTCTACATTATGAATAAATATACCAATTTCATAGGCAAAATTTTAACTGATAGAAGTTGTGTTTTATTCTTATTTTCAAAGTTAATAGTTTCTTTGTTAAATAGCAATCATAGGTTATGGTCTTTTAGACTCTGTTTTATGCATACAGCATGTAAAGGCATACCTGCTATAATATATTAATTGGGACAGTAAAATCTGTGTTTTAATCAGAAATATGTTAAATAAGAATAGGAATTATGTTATAAAAGAAACATATTTTTAATTTAGGCAGTTCAATGTATTTCTAAGCCTAATTTATGAAGAATCAAATATTTCCAACAGTTTCATAAAGCATTACATAGTTTTATTTTTATTTTATTTTCATTTTAATTATTATTTAAATTAATAATTTATGTTTATTTAATTTCAGTCATAAAAATGCATCAATAGTAGAAGTGGCCATCTTTCTTCATGATGTAATATTAATTTGATCAAAGACTGTTTCACCAGATTGATTCCAAATAAGTTTAATTGCATAGTTTTCAAGCTATTATTTGTCATAATTAAACTTTTTATTGAGTATTTTTTTTTACATAACAATGTTTTATTGTGAATGAAAAATTAAAAGTTAAAATGTGGAATGATTCTTATTTTTTGTGTTGTTAATCTTTTAAATAAACTATATTTTTTAATTTGACTTTCACAGTATTTTTATTCTGGATTTATAATAAAATTGGAATAATTTTCATATCTAGTTCTGTCAATCAAAAATGAAGAAAATGGAAAAATTATTGATGATTTGGCAAATTGATGGCTTGTTAGAATTGAATAAATACAATACAATGATGATTATGATTATATTTGTTAATTATAATCAGAATTGAATATGAAGTAATTATTATCACAGTGCAAAACTTTAATAAAGAATAATTATTTTATATTAATTCAAATTTTACAGAACATCTAAGAGGTCATCTGCATCAATAACTGCATCATGTAAATTTTTTAATGATGCAATTATTTGCTGAGAAGTTTAGTAGAATTAAAATTAATATAAAATAATTATTGTTCATCAAAGTTTCATGCTAAAATAATTAATTATTAATTATTTTATATTTTAGTTTATTAAAATTAACAAATACAGTACTATTTTTTTGAATTTTAATTTGCTATTGATTTACTAGAGCAATTCCCTTTTCCCCTATTTTTTCTATCAAAGGAACTATGGACACACAAAATTATTCAAATTTTATTGTAAATTTAGAATAAATATATTGTAAAAGCTCAATTATAAGGCAAAGTTTATTTAAATTATTTTTAACACAGAAAATAAAAACCGCTTCTCATTTCACCTTCTAAAATTAAAGTTCACATTCTATATTGGAAGACTGTCACCATCTTGTTTATAGTTCTGATATTCTAAGTGTGTAGATTTACAATGAAATATTTTGTATATTATTTGAATTTTTTATATACTATAAAATGCTATTTTAAATTGTGATTGATATTTACTAAAATCAGTTTTATTTGTTTAAAGAAGTTAATGTGATAAAATTTTCCCAAATGATAAACATGCCTTTCATAAATTACTTGTAATATATATATTTGTACAAAACACATTATTTATTTATTTATTTATTTATTTATTTATGTTTATAAATAAATAAATAAACAAATAATGTGTTTTGTACAAATATATATTCTTGTTAAAAAAAAAATACATTGATGGATGGTTGTATTTGGGATTGCTGTATAATATAGGCATGATTATCTCAGATATTTCCAATTAAGTCTTTCAATAAATAATAAAAATGCATAATAATCATTGATATTTCCTAATAAATTAGCAAATATTGATGATTATTATGTACTTATATGATTCATAAGAATTGTGCTTCTGAATTTTGTTGGGTGATAGATACATTTTCTATTTCATTAATTGTGGCAAAATGTCTTTTGTGCATTTTATTTTTTTTTGCTTTTTGATGTCTCACCTTATTATTTGAATATTTTGTGTGCTTTGAATAATGATTGCTACTTTCAAAATCCTGACTATTATCATTATTTTCATTTGGCATAGCAATGATTTGTTTTTTCTAATTAGACAATGAAAACTTTATTTTGACATCAATCATAAACCCATATGAATTTCAAAGTAGTTATAAAAAATGAAAAAATCATGAAATATAATAACAAGTTGTATATTTTACATATTAAAGAAAAAGTATATTTATTATGATAAAATATAAAAGCAAAATTACATTTAGAATATGCTGTATTGCATGATGTCGGCCATTTTAGATTGGACATTATTGTGGAGACCCAGAATTCGGGTTGGATGCAAGGTGTCATTCCCCACCTCACTGAAAATTATGAAAGGAATTTGAACTGAGTGACACCTTAAAAGAAAACAAACAATAAAAATATTGTACTACCCGGCCCAGATAACTTTGTCCTCCACAACTATAAAGATGTGACCCTGTTTCTGACCCCTGTATCTGTCCTAAACTCAATTCAAATGGACCATGATTGTCATTTATCACTGTTATAATCTTGTTAAAAAGTTTTATTTACTTAATGAAGTAAAATTCATTTCCATTGAAGGAATCAAAAATTTATCTAAGTTTTACATCAAAACCAAATTAGGAAAAAGAAAAGTCAGATCAGCACAGGACATTCACTAATTACCCAATTAAATATGCCCCTAACCACAGGAAATCCCTTATCCATACAGTGGATGCATAAATATATATATATATAGACTTCGGACAAAGAAAAAGAGGAGAGCACAAGAGAAAAGGAGAAAAAGTGCATGGCCAGTCTACCCCGAGACTCTGAACAGAAGGTGGGAAGAATGTAGCAGAGAAGGGTGATTCCATGGCCCGTCCCATTGGTGGATGTCCGACAAGGACTAGGAAATGAAGACAAAGAATAATGAAGGATAGAAGTAGATTTCTTTTATTCTCTCTCCCAGATATGATCTCTCGCATCAAATAGATCTCTCAAACGAAATATATTAATATTATATACTAACTAAACCTTAAGGGAACTTTTAATCCAAATCCTATACTAATCAGCCATATTTAATCCCTTGATTTTTAACGGATTTTTAATGATTCGAATTAATTTTGAACTAATTTTAGCGCCATCTCGTAATTAGAATAATAATTAATTTATTTAAATCAATGAGTGGCGCCATCTATTAATTAATAATTAAACTAGAATTTTAA
>AYEL01079986.1:0-30430 GCA_000484575.1 Olivierus martensii | reverse complement strand
TGGTCTAGCGGTTATGACGTTGGGACGTTAGCCCAAAGGTCCCCAGTTCGATCCTGGGCCGAGGCAGATTTTTTCTACAGATAATTTAGTTAAAATTCTAGTTTAATTATTAATTAATAGATGGCGCCACTCATTGATTTAAATAAATTAATTATTATTCTAATTACGAGATGGCGCTAAAATTAGTTCAAAATTAATTTGAATCATTAAAAATCCGTTAAAAATCAAGGGATTAAATATGGCTGATTAGTATAGGATTTGTATTAATATTATGTTTTATTTTCTGTTTATTTTAAATAAATATATGTTATTTATTTTATATGCATATCCAATCAATTCTCCTGTTCTGGATCCCTGTGTCACTTACTCACGATCCTTATTCAAATATACGCTAAAATTTATCGATACACATTTTTATATTGGCCATCCTCTACGAGATCCTCTCACTGGTGTCAGAAATGAATTGTCAGAAATAAGACCCAAACACCAGTCTACATATGTTGTGGGACCCTTACAGTATTTTCAGTTTTGGAATAATGGAGATTTTCGATATCATATCAGTATGTTAGGTAGGGAAGCAGTACATTATTGCATGAATTGGTAGTAAAATTGATTGTATGTTATAGCAAAAATATGTTAAATGAGTGTGCATTAAGCAGGGTATACCTGTAGTTTCCTTCCATAGTTATTGTTATACAAACTCTTCTATTAATTCTGTAAATTAACTACTGTTTGAGAATGGAAAAATTTATTTGAATATAATTTTCTTTAAAATTGTTTGCATTTTGTATTACTTAAGTTAATAAAGCTTATTTAGATTCTTAAATCTTGCTTTTTCTGATAATTACAATTACAAATAGTCCTCAACTTATGACCAATTTGTACTTACAGCAATGATGTCATTGATAAATTCTGTTATTGGTCAATGCAATGGCAATTCCCATGTAGCAGACTATCCTGACCCAATAGTCTGCTATATAGAAAACATCCATTTTATACAAATAATACACAGTTATAAGCTCTCCATTAAAGTGAAAAATAATAATAATAATAATAATAATTATTATTATTATTATATTAACATCAATGTGGCCACGATTTAATTAATATTTAATTAAGGATTGATAAAATGAGATTATTAAATATAAACTATCTGATCTATGAAAATTTATATTCTTATAAAATGAAAATTAAAAAAATATAGAAAGAATTTGTGTGTAGTGATTAATGCTGTACTTTTGGTAATTTTTATGCAGTAGACTCCTGATTATCCCAGGTTAGAGATTAATTGAGGTCCAGAACTTGAAGTGATGTTTAATTATCAGTATTTTATCTTATATGCAATATAAGAAAGATTTTTTTAAATATTCCAGATTCATTTCTTAATTTTATACTTAGATAATTGGCAATCAAAATTAGAATCAAATTAAAAATATAAAAATTGCAATAATTTCTTGTTGCAACTAAACAAGATTTCTTCTTGATTTTTCAATAAATAATAAAACATTTAAATATATATATGTATGCATTTTATTTATTTTCAAATATTTTACAGATTATCTGAGGAAATTAATTTCCCAACTATCCTGGTTAATCGGGAGGCTACTGTATTTTGTTGTGCAATACTGGAATAGAAATATGATACAGAAATAAAACTTATAAGTAACAAAAACAATTTTTCTTGTAGATTTATAAAAATAATATGCTAACTCTGAATTAAATTAGAATTTATAAATATACAAAATTATTAAATTTTCAGTTTTTAATAAAAAAATATTTTTAAAAATTAGAAATTGGCTTTGAGTACTGGATATTTTTTCAAATGTCCTCTCTGTAATAATCTTGATATATTTGTGGAAGCAATGAAAAAGCAGGGAATTTATATTCCTTCTAGGTAAGATTTTGATAAGTGTTCTTTTGTTTGATTTCAATTATAAAATATTGTCTAATATTAATTTCTAAATTTAAAATAGGGATGCTTCATGGGAGCTTGAAGAAAATGCTTATAGTGACTTATTATTTTCATATTCCCATTGTGATGCAATAACGTGCTATTGCCCTAAAGGTCGGACATATTCTAGTAATCATAATGATAATGGGTAAATATAAATTTTTTAGTAATTTTTTTTTACAAAATCAACAACAAAACATCAAAACAAAATTTAAAGAAATTTTGTTTTGATAAGTATGAAATACAGTAGAGCGTCAATTAACCGAAACATTCTTATCCGAACGTAATTTTCAATTGTGATATGCAACAGGTCTCCGCCAATACTCCCATTCTAAAATGTGTAGGATGGGAGAATCTAAGCTTCTGTTATGTATGCTGACTATATGCGGAAACAATCGACAATTAAACTACTCTATATATATCTAATTAATATCAATCAATCAACTTTATTAATGTATTTAGCAATTGCTAGTTACATAGGGGCTATCATTATAGATAACATAATTATATTTTTCCAAATTTGGAAATTAACAATAAATAATTTATAAAAAGATTATACGAAGCAAAAAGCAATTAATATTTATATCAAAGATTGTTTTTATACAATTGTGTTTTATTTTTAACGTCTTTTAAATACCAATTATTAATATCTCTATTATCAATTAAATATATAAATACATTCACATAAAATATGGAATAAACTAATATTCTGTTTATATAAAATACATACATCATCTTTGCTTTTTATTAGATTATTGTTAATATAAATTATATTAGAACTACATTTAATCTTTAAAATAAATCTTTTATTTCTAAAAGGAAAGGAACTATTAACAATAAAATTATCATTAAACCAAAACACCTCTTGGGGATACCACATATGATAAGTATCTTTACTTCTTGCATCTAAGTCCCTTATTATCTGAAAATCAATCAAATTCTGTTTTAATAAATTCACATTTTCTTTCCCTGTATCTTCATCCGTGGTCATAAAAGCCCGAACAGAGAGACCAAATTTATTCAAATTATTTTCCAGCTTTCTGATCCAATTAAAATGCATATTTGATTGCTTCAAATGTCAATACCACAATTCTTTAAAAATCACTTTATTTATATTATTTTGCATATTCAAAATCTTTTTCAAAAATATTATTGATCTAATCATCAATTTCATATAAATATTTGTTCTATTTAATTCATATCTTATCATATATCCAGGTACGTTTTTCTCAATTAAATAGTTTTTCCAAAAACTTCAATTAAGTTTTTCCATTTTAAACATATAATCCTGCATCCAAATTGGACTTGCATACAGAATAACATTGTTAATTATACTATCAAATAATGTTACAATCTTTCGCAAATTTTTTATTTTCAATCCATAAGATAAACGTATTAAACCATTAGTTAAAGAAGCCATTTTTTTCTCAAATAATCTGAATTGTGTATGACAGCTGAGAAGAAAAAGTTATGCCCAAATATTTAGGATATTCATTTATTTTCAAAATATAATTATTAATATAAAATTTCTTATCAGAATTTGCTAATTTGTAACCCTTTCTAAATATTGTTACAAACGATTTTTCGAGACTAATTTCCAAATCATGAATTTTACAAAATTCTACAAAAATATTAATCTTCCTCTGTAATGAAATCTTTGTGGGTGCAGTTAATACCATATCATCCGCATATTGTATAGAATGAATTATCCATTGAGACATCAGTATACCATCTCTATCATCAAAGTAATCATCCAAGTCAAATAAGAAAAAATTAAATAACAATGGAGACAAAGGGTCACTTTGCAATAGTCCTCTCTTCACCAAAATCTCAGGATAAATTATACCATCAACACTTAATGAGACATTATAATTACCAAATAACAAGGAAATTATTTTGATAAATCTAATGTAGGCATTATATTTTTCCAATTTTTCTAAAAGTTTCCAAATTGGTACTGAATCAAATGCCTTTTTTAAATCTATAAATGCAGCATATAACTTCTGTTTTTTTATTTGTAATTGTATAATACTTGTCAGCATAAAAATTGCCTGATCAAATCCATAGCCCTTCACAAATGCAAATTGAGTCCTAGCAATTAAACTCTTTCTTGTTGTCCATTCTCTAAACCAATCAGATAACAGACCTGTAAATAACTTTCGAAATACAGATAACAATGCAATTGGTCTGTAATTTTCTGGTAATTTAACATCACCTCGTTTCTATACATCTGCAATATGACTGTAATCCAATCTTTAGGAATTATTCCATTATGATATATCTTTTTATATATGATTAAGAGCTTTATAAGAGAATTATCAGAAAAATTTTGTATTAATTTATTATTAAATCCATCCTTGCCTGGAGCAGAATTTTATCTGAATTTTTTAATTATTAACTTTAGAATATCTAAATTAAATATATTATTTTCCTCCTCTGTAATTGCATCCACCAACATATTTCTAATAATTTTATTCTCATATGGAAAATTAATCATATAACTTTTCCATTCATCAAAAGAAATTTCAAATTTCAACAAAGAAAAACTTCTTTTCTGTTTATTAATTGCTTGCCAAAAAGATTTTAAAGATTTATCAGCATTTATCTGCTCATTTAAATTATTCATGCTTAAAACTAATTTTCTTGGCTTTAATTAAATTATAGTATTCTCTTTTCTTTCTGATATAAGCCACTAAAGCTTGATTAGTATGAGATTTTTTATAATTTTTATATAACTGGTTTTTCTTTTTTTTAGTTATATAACATTTTTCATCATACCATATTTTTCCAAACTTAAAATCATTAAATTGTTTATCAGATATATATCTTTTAAAAATATCTGTAAATTTCTGATATTCATCACGAATATCCCACTTTTTACTTAAATTCAATACATCTGTATTTATAGATTCTCTTTCCTCAGTAAATTTTTTTTGATTAAACCAATATTTAATTTTTTTATCTGCTACTTGACTATATTGTTTTTCTTTATCTAAATTTCCCAATTGAAAATTATCATCCAAACTCAAACACACTGGAAAATGATCAGACAAATCTATATTATATTGTTTTATTAACAAACTTTTGTCCATCACCTGCTCAGAAATCAAAAACAAATCAATCAGTGAAGAACCATTTACTGAAATAAAGGAATTCAAAGCAGGAATATCTTCGATGCGACCATTTAAAATAAATAAATCTTTGTTTTAAATCATATTAAATAAATTTAATCCATGAGAATTAACTATTTTATCATTCGTTTCTTTAATATTTCGTATTTTCACATTTGGTCCTTTATAATAATTTATAATTCTATCACCTATTCTTGCATTAGTCTCCAAATATCACTATTGCCTGACAATAATTACAATATTCATCAATTAATTCCAGCAAAAAATGTAAACTATCAGAATTGGTTGCACAATAACCCAATATCAAGATTATTCTCTTTGATTCCAATAGTTTTTCATAATAATTATCCAAACTAACAATAATTAAAATAAAATTATCAATCTTTACCTGTATTTCTAAATTGCCAACTTGTTTAGAAATCAACAATATAATTCCACCTGCAGGTCTTCCTTTAACTTTTAATTTAATAGCAGGAATTTCTACAATATGAAATTGTGAATATATATCATCAGATTCATCAAAACACATTGTGGTTTGGTGACCAAGTCTCTGTTAAACCAACAATTTCACGTTCAGATATTAATTTTCGGAAATTCATATTAAAACATTTTGACCTAATTCCTTGGACATTCCAATTAAGTATCCTTAATATTTGTTTTTTAACCTTGACATTTCTTCGATCTGACAAAAACTTTGCTCTAAAAAACTATCCATCTCTACCAAACAAGCCTGTTCCAAACTATAAGTATAATTCTTCAGTTTATATATCAAAATGTCACAACACAACTTTATATTCATTCCTTTTTCCTTGGCCAGCTTAAAATAAGTGAACAATTGCGCTCTACGCATGCATGTTTCCTTGGAAAAATCATCACTAATTTGCATATTTTTTTCAATTAAACCAATTTTTTTTGCCCTAATAAAATTCGTATAGAATTTCCCTTTTATTAAATTATTTGTAAACTCCTATAAGAATCACTGAAGGTTTATTCTTTAGTACATAACTCTTAAATATATCTTTTCCAAATCTACTTCAATATTTTTATCCTTAAAAAAATTAAGTAGCTTCTCACGAATATTCGTTTCCTTTTGTAAATTAAAATTATAAATTACAGCCTTATTTGCATTTAATTGGTCCAATAGTTTATTTAATTTATATCCGATCTTACTTTATAAAAAAGAAATTTTGAATATAATTTTTATTTGTAAGCCATTTTATCATATAATTTAATAGAAAAGAATAGAGCAAAATTATTTTTAATATAATAGAAAATATATAAGGTAAAAATTGCTTAAAAAAGGAAAACATTTTTAGCAAAAAATAATAATTTAAAGATTGTTAAAACAATGATAATTTTTATCTTTTTTTTTTTACTCTTCTTCCTTTCTCTTATGTGGCCATCTAATTAAATATCGTGAATCACGAACTTTTAGAAAGGTAATTATCTGATGATAATCTAATTTTAACTTTTCTTCTTAAGGTTTATTATATAGTAAAGGTTAATTGACTAAGTATAAGGGGGAATATGCGATTTTTAATCATCTATCACCAATTTTCTTGGGTGTAGTGATAATTTGTCGAAAAGAATCCATCGCTGTTACTTTCTTTTTTTTCTTCTTTCTTTTTTTATCTTTTGATTGATGAACTTAAAATTTTCGACAAAAGAAACCATTCAGTTTAGAAAACCAATTATATCTGACATTGAAACGCGAAAGCATTTTCCTGCTAAATTAAACAAACTTAAAAGACTTAAAACTTCTTTTTACTCATAAATGACGTAACGAAACATAAATGACAATAAACAATTCTTTAAATTGCATTTAATTCTTCTTTCTTAAAAGATAATTTCAATTAATTAACGAGTTATTTTTAAAGTTCGACTGTTACAAACATAACTCTGAGAATTTTCTGAAATCTTTAGCAATTCGACTGAACTTGTTTGCGAATGTTTCACTTAAATACTTTTTGCTTTAAGATAATAAAAAATAAAAAAATAAAAACTTTTATTAAGTGTGACTTAAGGTCGTTGTACTTTAACCTGTTACCATGACATCATAGACAAATATGCGACAATTTGTAGGAGGAAAAAATTATTTTTACCCATCAAACTCGAAAAATCGATTAAGTCCTGCCATGAATAGTAATTAATTAATTAATCGATAAATCGTTATTATTATTATTATTATTCATCCGATTAGAAGAATTGCATGTTAATCTTTCATAATTGTCTTTCTTTCTCTATTCTTTCTGTATTGTGAAGAAAAGTGCAGATAGAATTATCATATCTAGCACAGAGATATAAAAATAAGAGTGGAGTAATTAAGAGCAACTGCATAGCATAAAAATAAACTATTTCAGGAGTTACGTATCCATAGTCTGAATTCTTTTCCTGATTTTTCTTAAGGTTGAAAGTCGTAATATTTATTTTTATATATTTTTTTAAAAACTTTTTTATTTTAAATAATAGCAATCTATAAGAAAAAAAAAAAAAACTAATTATAGTGAAAAAAAACTAAAATCCAAACCATTACAAAACTATATGGCATGAGTTTAAATCACAGAAGCTGAGAGAGCCTTAGACAAAAATTGGGCAGTAGGTGGACCTGAGAGTTGAAAGAAAAGCATTTAACAAACTCAACAAAAAACTGCTCTTATAGGCGTCTAGCTTAGTAAAGGTTTAACCATAAGCAGTCCAAAGTTAGTTTTCAGTAAAACTTTTAATTAATTGAGGAATGTTTTTGGCATAAAACAGCCTTCTTCAACTCTTACAACTAAATACAGTGTATAGAACTACCAACTGCTACAAAACTGTTGGAATTCAAAAACATAGAACAAATTCAAAATTTATAAAAAAATCAAAATTTTTCTTAAAAACACACTAAAATAAAATAAAATAAATTAAAAAATTAACAAATAACGAACTTATTTTCTTTCATGTATATAATAATAATCTTTTTATATAAGTGCTAAAAAATTTGCAAGATAAGCTATTATTATACAATATGCTGTTATATAAGGTATTATAAGATTAGATCATTATAGTATATTTCCTCTCATTTATATGAGCAGGGAATTTCTAGTAGTAAATATTAAAAATTCAGATAAAACTCATTTAAAATGTCCTAAAAATATGGAAAATATCATTTATTTATTATATTTGCTACAAAAAAATTAACATTAATAAAATGAATTGTTCATGGAAACAGTTTTTAATTATCAATCTTCACTAGAAGGACAATTGGGCTCATTTCGGAGTTTTTTGACAAATGAACCCGTAAACACTGATTAGCAGCTTATAGATTCAACGATTATTGTACAGATGAGGATTGATACCTTAGAGATTTTGCTTTTTGATGGCAAACGAAAAGTGACACGCACCGATTTATTGTCGATATGAACAATAAGATCTCGGACAGACGTTATTTTTCTAATGGAATCCTCGCAGGTATCAAGTTATATATAACACAAATAAACAATTGAATTAGACTTTGTTCGCAGAATTTAACATAATAATCGCTTGTCATTTGACCATTGCAGGGTTATTACAGGGGTGTTTGACGGCTTTTTATAAACAGATGTTTCAAAGGAATGGTCTCTCAGTATTAGTTGGACGTCCAAAAAGTGTATCTTTTCATTATCCTTCTGTTCTAACAAAAGCTTTAGACCATGGCTGGAAACAGTGAAGAGCTCTTCTAGTTCTGACTTATTCTCATTCTTCCAAATCACAAAAATATCGTCAATGTACTTCAAATAAAGATGGGCTTCGCTGATGACATTAAGTAAGCGGGTTTCCTCAAGAGACCTTAACACCAACTCCGCTAGAATTCCCGCAAGTGGGCTCCCAATTGATATTCCTCTGGTTTGTTTGTATAAGCTTCCTTTGAACCTGAAATAAGAATTATAACATAAAAGCTTAGCTGAATCTCTACAGAGGCTTGGATTAGGTGTATGACCCAGGAGGTTGGTTAACAAAAATCTGTATAAGCACAAATACGTTGCTGCAATGTTTAGTGATGGGTAGAGCTTTTCAAAGTCAAATCTTGCAAAGACCTGATCTCTTACTAGTAAATTTTTCAGCTTTTGTATGAACTCGACTGCAGAGTTAACCATGTATGGATAATCTTTAATCTTATAATTAATCCATTCCGCTAAGGCTTTCTCCAAGTTGTATAAAGGGGACCTGCATTTTTCAACAATCGGCCAGAATGTTAGGGGCATCTTGTGCGTTTTCGCATATGCAAAAAGCCTTGGGCAGGCAGGATTGGAAATTTTCTTCACTCTCAGGAAATCAGGTAAACACTTATTCCTCAGTAACTTATCCCATTTAAGGAATAAGTGTTTACTTGATTTCCTGTGAGTGAAGAAAATTTCCAATCCTGCCTACCCAAGGCTTTTCGCATATGCAAAAACACACAAGATGCCCCTAACATTTCGGCCAATTGTTGAAAAATACAGGTCCCCATTATATAACTTGGAGAAAGCCTTAGCGGAATGGATTAATTATAAGATTAAAGATTATTCACACGTGGTTAACTCTGCAGTCAAGTTCATACAAAAGCTGAAAAATTTACAACTAGTAAGAGATCAGGTCTTTGCAAGATTTGACTTTGAAAAGATCTACCCATCGATAAACACGCGAGGAAGTTAACTCCGACCTATCCTATTTTTATTTTATTATGCACTTTATTATTTATCATTGTTTTCTTTTATCTAACGTATTATATTTTAGTTTACGAGTTAACTTACTTCCACCTACTCTGTCGTCGTTACCAATCACGTGATACGGAATCAGGAACTGTCCACCGGAAGAGCTGTCCCGGGTAATGACGTCATTATCTGATTTTACCACTGGTTCGATATGAGAATGTAAGAATGATCTCATATTGATGTTTTGTTCATATATAATTAAATTGTAAAGAGGATGACATGAATTGACTACTCTGTAAGCTAATAACTTTAAACTTGTTACGTATAAGTATGTAAATGAAGCAGCATTGGACAGTAAGTCACCCAGTATAAAAGTTGCCGTAACCAACGACTCAGATGAGGTGTTGTATGAAACATAAAGTTGGTGAAGTGACATTTGAGTCTTGTAAAGATCGACGATTGTTTGGAGCTTGTATTGTGATGGAGGTAGTAGTATTTAAGGTTTCAAAGATCGACGATTGTTTGAAGTTTGTATCGATGGTGGAGGTAGTAGATTTAATTAGTATTTAAGGTTTCCTTTGTGTAAATAATTAATTGTTGAGATTTGAATTGGATTAAACCAGTTTTGTTGATTAATTGATTGTTGCTTTATCATAGTTCCAATAAAGTATTTATTAACACTTTGTAAGGGGTTTTAAGTCTAATAAATTTATATTTTTTATTATTTATTAACACTTTTGTAAGTGTTTTGAGTCTAATAAATTTATATATTTTTGTCATTAAACTGTTTTGAGAATTTCTTCAATTTATTAGTGTAAGTTTCTAACATCGTCATTTGTTCTAGTTCTAACACTTAATCAGTACTTTTAGTTGTAAGTTCCGATTTCTGGTTTCGTTTGGTCAGTTAGACATTACGCTGTTATAATATATATTTAAAAATTATGATAATATATTATTAAAAGGCCATCATTTCTAAATTTTAAAAAAAATCATAATCAATACACACGTGGGGATTCTGTGCGGAAACGGAAATGCATTGTTTTATTAATTAGCACTTATATAAAAAGCTTATTATTATATACATGAAAGAAAATAAATTCTTTATTTGTTAATTTTTAATTTATTTTATTTTAATGTGTTTTTAAGAAAAATTTTGGTTTTTTTTATAACTTTCGAATTTGTTCTATGTTTTAGAATTCCAACAGTTTTGTAGCAGTTGGTCGTTCTATACACTGTATTTAGTTGTAAGAGTTGAAGAAGGCTGTTTTATGCCGAAAACGTTTCTCAATAAATTCAAAGTTTTACTGAAAAATAACTGTGGATTGCTTATTAGTGCTTGTGGTTAAACCTTTACTAAGAAAAGCATTTAATTCTTTGTATTTAAATGCATAATTTATGTATGACTTTATTTACATTTGTTATGAATATAAAAACTAGGATTATATAAATAAATTTACCATATACTCATGTATAAATTGACATCCAATTTTCAAGTGTTAGAAAAATATAACATTTTTTGAAATAAATAGATAATTTTTTTAATTTTAAAAATTTTCCAAATTCCATTCCCTATTAGAATAAATATAGTCTCAGACAAAATATCAGATTCATAACATTGAAAAGTCATAATGTAACACTAAGAGAAAGTTAGATAAAGAGTAGGACATAATTATGCTGTTTTTCCTTACAATACGATTTTGTTTAAGTGTTTGTTTGGTAGAAAATATATATTTAAAAATTATGATAATATATTATTAAAAGGCCATCATTTCTAAATTTTAACAAAAAATCATAATCAATACACACGTGGGGATTCTTGGCGGAAACGGAAATGCGGAAACAACAGGATTATGGCCTAGAAGTGGTCCACTTTCAATGCATGGGTAAGGATGACAAACAAGGCAAACAACTCAAAGAATTGAGTCAGAGATCCACATTGAATTAAATTCAACAGCTTCTTTATTAATTAAAATAAACAGGAGAGAGATTTGAAATCTACATGAATGTTTCCCGACAAAATAAAGGAGAGATGTACCTGGAGATAACAAAACTTCACTTGGACAGTGCGGGTGATACTAAAAGTCTTTAATCCTTTTTCACTTTTAGTCTTTAGTCCAAAAGTGATTGACTATGATGATGAACACAGCAGACAGTAATATCGGAGAAGATTTCTTTAAACTTCCCTCGGACGTCTTTCCAGATATTCCAAGAATATGTATAATTCCAAAATGTGAAGTAGAGCACAAGCAGGAGGATGGATGGCGTTAGCAACCAAAAGACAAGACAAAGCCAAGACTTAGAACCAAAAGCGTCAACCTTCGTTTTTCCAGCTCTTTTATGTGCCTGACCTCTTCCTCACCTTTCCCGGGGATGGCTTCCCATATGATTCAGGTGTCCAGTGTTAGACTTTGCATTGACACCTGAATAAACTATCTACAATTTATTACCACGAAAGAAATAATAACGATATTGATTACATCCGGTTATTTCATTACAACATTGTCATCACATTCCTCGACTTATCTCTATGACAACAAAAAGGGGATTTGCTGAACCTCACAATACTCCTTTTTCTAAAACGATCTATCCCTTTAGGGACAGATGCATTTTAAAATTACAATTCCATATTTTAACCGTTATATTAATATTTTAACAATTATATTCTAATAATTTATATTATTCTAAAATAATAAATTGTTAAGTTTACATTTCTCCTTAAATTAATGCATTTTAAATCTCTTATAAGTGACCGATAAGTGCACGAACACGCGATTGTGTAATAGTGTCTAATAACTTTAAAATCAATAATACTCGCATAAACTTAAAATAAATGTTTATCATCATTATTTCAATATAAGTAAAATTATATATCAATTATTATTCTTTAAATGTCTGATAATTATTTTGTTTACTCTATTTTATTTCACCTCAATTATAAAATTTTTAGTTCCAATTGTCGCCTATTACGACGGTGCGACATTTCCCAATCCGAAGACGTGTCCTCCTTGTCCGTAATCTTCAGCAAAGGGACAATTATAAAAATTCTTTTGTTTGTATTTTTCTTTCTACTACCCAATCCAAAGACACCTAGCCTCCTTGCCCATCATCTTCAGCAACGGTATTATTTCTTTTCATAAATATTCGCATTATAAAAAATTTTGTCTGTATTGTATTATATTTTGTTCCTGTCATCAATTATAATTCCAGAATGATTTTTCTAATTTATGTATCGGCGCTGAGTAAGTCGAAAGCATTGGTATACTCTTTGGTAACCCACTTCCGGTTACATCTAGCTATCCATGCTCGATGGATAGACATCAATATCGAGTCAACCGATATAAGGTCATCGTCTTAGCAAATGTTGATACAAAGTCCAAGTTAACATCAACTTTTAATTCTCTCTCTACTTTCTATTTATCTCAACTTGTCTTATTCTAATTTTTATTTTTCTATCACTAATTCATTATTTTTATATTTTCTATTCAGTTCTATATTTATATTTAATCTTAAGTTTTCTATATGTATTTTTATTTCTATGTTTTCATTCCCCTTTTTTTTATTTATCTCATTTATAATTTTATTTCGTTGCTTATTTATTCTTTTATTTCTCCTTTGTCATGTACCTACTTGTGCAGTGCGCTTTAGCCTTATTTTCGGTGTGTAAGCCTTTGTACATCACACACCAGATTATATGTTTCGCTTAAGTTGCGGTACTTGCATATATTTCTACTAATTTATTTACTTATACTTAATTATTTATTCTTTTATTCTATTTCTTAATATTTTTATTTTATTTCCATCTATTTGACACTAGTATGGAGCTGGAATTGTTTAGCAGTTTTACGTCTGTTTCGCTTTTGCACAAGATTGTAAACACTCCCTAAACAAAAAGGAAATGGTTTGGAAAGGGAAACTGTTCTTATTCTTTTTCAGAACTTCTGAAAAAGAATAAGAACAGAATGCACCTCGGATGTTCTATAATGTATCTAATTGTAGAAACTGTTAGTAATATGAGAGTTGATGATCGCTATAACCCAGCGTTCCTCTGAAAAAAGTTATTTAAATGAATAAAATTATTTGGCTGCTAGTGAATGCTATAGTTTAATCTGTTATCATTGTACAAATAGTTGTTTTCTAGTTTGTAAATCTTCCACTATAAAGTTTTCCGGACCAGTTTTCTCAACAATCTGATATGGCCTGATATATTTTGGATTAACTGTTTGCTTAATGCTTGGAGGCATATAAACAGAGAGTAAATAACATACAGAGGCGAAGTTTCTCTGTCGGCACTTTGATCTTGGCATATCTCGCTGTTCATGTGGCGGCCATATTGTTAAATTGTTTCAGCTGCATAAGACAAATGTAACTTTCGCATTTTCAGTGAATATGTAGCATTCTTTCCATAAATAACAAAAAATAAGCTATTAAAACCGATGACTCTTTTTGATGTGTGCTATTAGGAAAAAGAAAACTTATAATTTTTAATATCGTAAACGAAAATTTTTAAATTTCGGATGGTTTTGGTATACCAACATTCCTTTAATCATTAGTCTTTAAAGGTTTTTACCAACTTAATAAAATGTGATCTACTATGAATCTATTATTTCTTTTATATAAATTTATACCTAAAACTTTTTTCAGTAATTTTTGAACCAACATAAAACTTAAATCAGCATTAATTGATATGAAAATAAAAAGGACTCAATAATTCAAGAAATTTATTATATTTATTTACCATTAATTTAGATTACAGTCAATCCGGTGAACTTTGGATCAGCGGGGTTAACTTTTGGACCATGATGTAATTGTGCATTATTTCTTTGTTTGCACTTTTTACAGATTAGATATAGCTCACTAAATTTTATAACATACAATAGTTATATTACTACTGTTTGTTGATTAGCTTAAGTCCCAGAATACTTCACAAAACTCTCACCAGTCTTCACGAGAATACCTATTGAAAAAACGTTTGTCAAACGGTATCAACTTGAAATTACAGATATCTACGACTTAGAAATGTACTAAATAACAGTATAGAGTTGATTCTTACTGTCTAAATATTAGTAATCTTATGAAACTAGTGTGCTTGACATTATAAATACTGTATATTGATATTAAAAGAAATTTGCATACATGTTGAAATATGTCTAAATTATGGACAACTTCGGATCCGGCGAGTGGTTAACAGTATAGGACAATTCAGTATTGGGATTGATTTATTGTTAAGGAAATGAAAAACTGTAATGAACTTTTCACTTATAGTAAATTTTGCGATGATTAAAATTTAAATTATAGCAAAGTTTAACTGTGATTTTAGAAAAATAAAGAAATTAGTTAAAGCTATTTTTTTTTCCTCTATAAAATTCTTTATTAGGAGCTGAAGTTAATAATAAAATTTGATTCAAATTGCTATCAAAATCCAGAGCTTTCTCTGTAATTTCCTCAATTCTCTTACAGCTTTTAATGATAATTTCATCAATTACGGTTCTTTTACACCAAGCACAAACTTTAACACTTGCTCTTGGTATAAAAGAACCATAATTGATGAAATCATAATTCAACCATAATTTTTGGCTGTAACTACTTTTAAAGATTAAATAGATTAAATACTATATATAATATCTTTTGTTTGAATCATATATTTATATTGTAAAAGTTTGTATTTTCAATATTTTCTCATTTATATAATTTTTTAAATTAGTCTATCTGTCAAATAAAAATTTTATTTTTTTTTTTACAAAACTCTTCCACTAAAATAAGTAGTATATTTTTATGCAGTCACTAAGAAGAAATGATGTGTGCAATAAATCAATTTTCAAATGATTTAGAAATATATATCAAATATTATTTTTATTAACGATTAATATAGTAAAAATACAGTTTAAATTATCATTTAAAATGGATCAAGTCAAAAATAATATATTTGGACAGCTAACTCATCTATTAATTGATTTAAAAAGAGAAATATATGAAATTCTGTTTAATTATTCTTCTCAAACTTTAACAAAGAGATTGAGAATTAATATACAAAAAACCCCTCATCTTTATGACATCATTATAAGAAGTGCTAAATAAAGAAATACTAAATATATATAAATATTCGTTTGTCATAATAACAGAAAGATTCTAAAGAACCTAAATTAAAAATTATGAAATAAAAATAATTTCTACAATCCAAAGTGAGTATTTTTAATGATAGATAAGAAGATAAATCGTAAAAAGCCTAATTTCATTCACAGAATGCTTGTTTTTTGATAAAGAAATAAATTAATTTATCATCTAATTTTTATAAAGTAAGACTTGCCAATATGCTGTTTAATTGCTTATATATTCTTAATAATAATTATCGAAACAATTGATATATGTTCATGATATTCAGTAGATATTTCTTCATTAAAGTTGTTGTCAATGCTGCATTTTTCACACTGCAGCTCCAATTATTTAAACAACCCCAACGTTCAAACTTTGTTTTTAAATATCACTTGAAATAACTGTCAGTTTTTATGAAATTCACTAGAAAGTCAAGCTATTGAAGATAACTTCAATGACATGGAAACAATTAATACTATTTTTAACCATATAAAAATGATGGATGTTCAAACTTTGGTTTCTTCTTAATAACATTTGAATTATTTCATACATAATTAAATTTAGTACTGTTATCAGTTCATTAATGTTGATCTTGAAATAAGGTCAACTCTATAACTTGATCCTTTAACTTGAATTAAAATTGGCAAACGTTCAATCTTTTGAAGTTTCTCTCTAATAACTAATGAATTCTGATATATTTTTATGTCATTATATAAAATAGATATGCTATCGACATGATTTAGAAGACATATATATTAATCCCACATCTTTAATCACTTCGAAGTAGTAAATGGTATTGGAAAGTAGACTATTAGTTCTTTTCAGAACTGCATATTTTTTAAATTTTCACAATTATCAATCTTGAAATAAATCATACATTACATCTATTGAAAGAGATGGAATCGTAATCAAAGTTTAACACTTTGAAAAATTAAAGATGTACTATGAGAGTATTGTATATATAAGTTTAAGAATAGATGAAAATAATTAGTGGAGAAAAGAGAAGCAACATGGGTGATAAAAACAATCATATATAAATTTTTCTTCATAAAATAAATCTCTTAACATGAAATAAAATTATAATATGCTATAGTTGTTCTATATATAGAACTGCTTTGAGGTTTCAAAATTATGTATATTGATCAATAATAAATCTGTTTTTCTTAAAGATCCAACTGGCACATTAATTGATTAAGCAAACTCTTAGTAGTAAATTTCCCAGGTAACAGTGAATGGCTGACAGTATTTCCGGTGGGGCGTGATATAGCGAGTGAACGACAGCGGATGTTAATGTAATATTTGGATGAAAGTTGTGTGTATAGGAAAGTTCCCCCCACATGGTAGAAGTGATGATGTCATACTGCTGTTTTTTTGTTTGGATAACAGTACTGTCATGTCACCACTGTTATATTTGGTCAAAAAAATATTGTTTTTAGATATGTAGCGCTTATTTTAAAATAAAAATTAAAACAACTTTTATTTTTATTTTAAAATAAGCGCTACACATCTAAAAACAATATTTTTTCGGCCAAATATAACAGTAGTGACATGACAGTACTGCTATCCAAACAAAAAACAGCAGTATGACGTCATCGCTTCTACCAGGGGGGAACTTTCCTATACACACATTAACAGTAGTGACATGACAGTACTGCTATCCAAACAAAAAAACAGCAGTATGACGTCATCGCTTCTACCGGGGGGGGAACTTTCCTATACACACAACTTTCATCCAAATATAACAGTAACATCCGCTGTCGTTCACTCGCTACATCACGCCCCACCGGAAATACTGTCAGCCATTCACTGTTACCTGGGGAATATACTACTACTCTTAACCAATTATAGTAAAACTAATTTCAGAACCATTTCACTTATCATTTGGTAAATACTGTATTTTGAAAATATTCATTTGTATAATATTCAAGTATGAATAATTTTAAAATTTTACAAAGAAAACTAACTCCATATCAAAACAACTTCAGTCAAAATTATCCAGTAAATTACTCCTTAAATTTTAGATCAACAGGAGAACAAAAGTATTCAGTCTGATAATATTATACAGTATATTGATTTTTATAAATACAAAATGTATCAACAATCAAGCATTATATCTCAAGTAATTTTTTTTCCAATGAAAATATTCCAATCAGAATAATGTATGTGACTATATTACTGTTCTATATACTTAAAGAAAGTTAACTCTTCACAGAAAAAATAATAAGTATAAAAGTTATGTTATAGAAACGATTGATTGTAAATTCTGCAGTAATAGTTAGAAAAGTTAACTAATATATACATTAAATTTTATGATAAACAAATATTTAGTTAAAATGATGTAAAATCCGTATTTATTTGTCATTTTACTTTTCAGATAAACAAATATATATATATTTTTTCAAGAGAAAAATGAAATAATGTACTTGAAATAGGAATTCCATTGATAAAAAACATGTTTCTGTCAACATGTTCGATTTTTTTTGAAAATAAAATAAGTACGGGCAAAAACAATTATTTATTCTGGGAAATTTTTACCATTAATTATTATTATTTTTTTGTATATTTTACACCCCCTTTCCAATCAAGGAGATTACTAAGGGGGCAGGGCCAGTTCCAACCACAGGCTGCACCCACACCCATGGAGGGGGGCCAGATGGTAAAGGACAGGGATTACCAGGCCAGGCCCAGTACCACACAACCACAGGCTGCACCCACACCCATGGAGGGGGGCCAGATGGTGAAGGACGGGGATTACCAGGCCAGGCCCAGTACCACGAAAAAAATCCAGGACCAGACCCGGGACGCAAACCCGGGTCCTCCAGCGTGGCAGGCCAATGCGCTACCACTCGGCCATCCGGCCACCAACCATTAATTATTCATTCACAGAGAGCTATGATTTAATGTACACAATGAAAAACTTTTTAATGAATAAAAAATAAGATATAGGTATATTTTTTAATATATCTTATATTTCTTCTATTATAATGATATTAATATACATTTGAATTCATAAAAGCATTTTCGAAAAAAATCTTTTTCTTTAAAATTGTTCGAATTATAAACTTCTATAGTGGTTAAAGTTTGAGCACTATGCCTTTTGCATATAAAAGAAAATGGTTAAATATTGTTGTGACATACAGTATATTTCAATTTATCTTTATTATTTTACTAATAATTATTCAAATATTATTTTGCCTTATTTTGGATTACAATGTAGTTGAGTATGAAGTATTCAGTTCACTGACTTTTTCTATGGAAACGTGTCGAATTTTAATTTATCATTAGAATAAAAAATATAATTATATGAGCCGTTCACTTGCCAAATCGATTAACTTCAGAAAACAGAAAGTAGAGAAAAATGATAAAATAATATAAATTGTTTTTAAAATTCCCTTTAAAATATAAATTCAAATAAACATTGTATAACATATTATTACAAGTGTAGCTTTTATCTAACGACATATAAAATGCATAAGGTAGTAGATCCTTAGAGTAATCGTTATTTTTATCACAATTTTTGTGTGACTGATGGAATTAATCGATTTGGCAAGTGAAAATAAAAAATAATAATATTACTATCGAATTCAATCTTGAAAATATTTAAAAGTTAATCGATTTGGCAAGTGAAAATAAAAAATAATAATAATACTATCGAATTCAATCTTGAAAATATTTAAAAAAAATAATAATGCAGTGTATATTTCAAATGTTAAACAAAAGTTTGGTTGCTAGACAATGTCAGAGCATTGCCAGAACGAGGTTGAATGCAAAGAGTTAAGCCTGGAACATACCGAAACTCTTCTGCACAGAATTGCAGAAAAAACAGCAAAATGCAGAAAGAAATTTATGCGTATCAAAGCAGAAACAAGACAGAAAATTGACATTAACCAGAAAGAAATTTATGCGTATCAAAGCAGAAACAAGATAGAAAATTGACATTAACACAGCTCAAGTTTTTCATTCTGCTCGAGGTTTCTGCCTAACTACAATCAATCGTTGCATTGTTTTTATATGACGTCATATACGTTTAAAACGTGGCGGAAAGTAAGCGATGATTGTCTGCTGTAAATACTGAGATGATTAACGAAAACATAAGGAAATATTCCTGTCTTTATGACAAAAAGAATAAAAGTTACAGGAATATAGTTTTAAAGCAATCTTTATGAAAATCCATCGGCATAGGGCATGTAATAAATACAGTACACACCCAAGTATCTGGCCTAATGTGGGGGAAGGGTAGGCCGGATAACAAAAAAGCCAGATAGGCCGGAGTCCTATTGCATTTGTCAGGTACTTCTCTTTGGTTAAGAGAAAAATGTTAAAGATCTCTCTCTAATAAAGGAAGTTGTTTTTGTTAACCGTCGTCTCTGTTCTATCTGCCGACTCTCATTACCCGTCCTTACGCGCGTCGCTCACCGCTCTTTAGGCCAACGCCTGTCAACATCGTCCTCGGGCCTGCGGGCCGTGCGGGCCTCACACAATGAACAACGAGCAGAACGCTGCTCTTTTCCTGTCACAACTTGTATTTTGCACACGACACGTAGGAGGATCGTAGCAGACGCCCGCTTCCAATGCCTTTGCAATGTTGCCAATGCAACGCCTTGCCTTCCTCATTTAATTACGATAAAAGAAAACTAGGCCGGATAGTACGGAGGCCGGACAGTCGCGAACCGGATACTCGGGAGTGTACTGTATAGATCATTCTGAAAATAACTTCTGATCACATTTGCCAGGCGAAATTATTTTTAGAATATATTTATAAATTATCAGTTTGCTAAATATAAGAAAAACACAACCTGTCGCTTTTCGTTTCTTAACTGCAGTGCATTCCGCCGCCATTTTATATCCTGTATCGATCGATAATCACGGTTAACATTGTGAAAAGTAAGACATAATACCATCTTTCTTTTTCTAATTTTGTAATTTTAAAAATATAAAAGAAATATATTATTATAGTTTACTTTTCACAAAGTTATCTGTCATTATCGATCGGCAGAGGATGTAAAATGGCGGCGGAATGCACTCTACTTAACACTTAACTGCATTTGTGTGTGTGTCACCTGCTATATTTTGCAGAAAACAGAAACAAAGCAGAATGAAACTTTTTGCATTCTGCTATTCTGCGCAGAAAAATGTCGGTGTGTTCCAGGCTTAAAGGTTGATTCCCACTATCCGCCGCGGAAAGCAGAACAGTCAAACAGGTCGCAGATAAATGCAGGGACAATTCCGCTTGCGGATTCCCATAGTCGCGGTAAGCTTCTCTTTCCCCAAGACTCTTAATGCCGTTCCTATAATTCATTTCGTTTAAAACAAAATGGACGCTAAGCAACGAAAGGCTCTCACTGTTTACGAAATAATGTTAATAGCTGCAGTAAATGAGGAAACTGAAACAAAATCGAGGAAGGGAAAATGCTGGATCTAAAATATTTATAAGAAGAAATACGAACAATGTTTCTATGCAATTTTGATCAGAGATGAAATTTAATAACAAAGAACCCGTCATTTTGATTGTTAAGGTTTCCAACAATTCAACGTCGCAAAATGCATGGATTTCACTGGTGGATGTTATCTCGACGGATTTTCGTCGCGGAAAAGTTGAATCCATCTAGAATTCTAGACATTGGACGGTAGCGCTTTTTAGGACGCGGCATGATGTCAAAACAGTGTTGCTTTCGTCACTCGCGTATTTTTCGCCACGGTTCTGTGCTAGTGGCAGTCGTCGAGTTATGGTCTCAATAGAGTCTCATTATTTTTGTATTTAATCATCTTTTATCTTGTTTAATATAATAAATTATTTCTTTTACAAAGCGTTATTCTATTAATATCCACATATAACAGTAACCGATTAATTATTTTTTTATGACAAAATGAACAGCTTGCAGTTATCACCTAATATATACCATTGTATTAAAAAATTTCTTAACTAAAGTCTTATTGTCGTATCCTATATGACTAAAGAAAGATCTTGACAAAAACCAAAAAAGTTATTGAATAAAAACTGGTTAGTCAAATCTTTCATGTAAATGATATCGCACCTTTCCTACACGTCTCTCAATCGATCCTTCCAATGTAGTGATTTTAAAAGATGTCAAAATATAATTCTAACTTTGAAGAGTAAATTCAGAAAATGTCTTAAGCATAATACGACACTTATAAACGTTTGAATTTCATTATTGCCACGATTTATATTAGAATATGGAGTTAATCAAATTGGCTTCTGAAATAAATTATTTATTATTCGATGGCCAAAAAAATTTTTGTTATTTAGTGGCGTTAAGCCTAACTATTAAGGAAATTTATTTTTAATATAAATATTCAAGAATTAATCAAGTGTTTTGATATTAAAATTTAAAAAAATTCAAAAAGTGGAGTTAATCGATTTGGCTTGTGAATGCTCATATATGAATCTTAAATGGAATATAGTTACTAATTAATTTTAAAAATTTTATTCATTTTCGTTCGTAATATTAATAAATTACCATTTGTCTATGATAATTTCTAAGAATTTTATAATTTTTTTTTTTGCTTTAATAAGATTAACATCTAAAGAATAAATTTCTGAATTAATTTACTGTAAAAGTGCCAAAATTGCTTCGAAAATATACATATATCAATAATAGAAATTCCGACTGAAATTCAAACTGAAGTCAAGAAAAAACTATATCGCTTGTCAGATATTTTTCATTTATTTTTTGCGGTTTAATGAATAGATTTTATCATTTCTATAACCAGTCAAGTATCATAAATCAAGACAATTAAAAAGAGAAAATTATTTCTTAAAAAGAGGCAAAAAATTTCAAAGCACAAATCTGAAGATATTCGCATTAAGTAAATACAGGTAATTATTATAAATTAATTCAAAGAATAATTATATTCTTCTTAAAAAATTAAATACAATGCGTGTGAATTGCTTTCATTTTTGCAAATATTTTATTTATAAATTAAATAAAAATATAATTCTAAATTCTTTGAAGAATTTAGAATTATATTTTTGAATGTAGAAATAGAATATTTCTATATTCTTATATATTTATAATAATTCTATATTTAATTTCGAATATTTCTATATTTTTTATATTAAATAAATATTTTTTTTTTTTTTTTTTATTTTTTTTTTTATAAAATAAAATAATTTTTATTTTTAAATTTTTTATATATTAAAAAAAAAATAAATATATATATATATATATATATATTTCTACTTAAGTAAACATCATTTAAATAAATTTTATGTTTATTCGAATATTGCATGCTAAATAAATTATAATAGTTAAATATTTTTAGACAGAATTTTTCATAAATCCACCAACTCTTTTACGGATTCAACAATCCATTTAGGGTGCATTTCTTTATCGGACGGTTTCCTCACTGATTAGACTGGTGGTGGCTGAAGTTATCTATTTCTTCTCAAAAATGGCACTGACATGTTTCATTTTTCCCGTAATTGGAAGGAGAGTTAGTTTTGACCCAATCACAGGAGAAACGAAACATGTCAGTGCCATTTTCCAGAAGAAATAAACAATTTCCGCCTCCACCAGTCTAATCAGTGAGAAAACCGTCCAATAAAGAAATTCACCCTTAAAAATCATATTTTCATTTAATATGATAATGTTCAGTTAGACATCATCTAATCAGAACCTGATTTTTTAAATAACAATTGCTAATAAATGATTTAAAAAAATCTGTTTTCTAAATCACTATAAAACTTGCGTTGAATATTTAATAACAACATCTCATTAAAATAAAAACCATTCAATCAATAATTCGTGAGCAGACTGTTTGCAGTTAAAGACGTATATCGGGAAAAAACATAGTAACAATCGCTCTGACTAAAGTACTCAAAAATTACTTTAGCATAAATTGAATTCTTATTTACAATTTAATAAAACTTAAAACTTATTCCAGTTTGGTTGTTGTTGAATGCAAGATGCCGAATTTCTTCCGAGTGACTTTCATTTCCGTATGTAATCATTCTTTTCTTATTACGTTAACTAAACTTTGTTTCATATCTAATGAAAGTATCTTAAATTATTTTAGGTACAGCGATTTTTTGTAGATTATTTCTATCTTAGATATTCTCATGTATTTAACCGAGATCCGGAATTTAATTTGCTGGAAACTTTAAGAGAGAGATTGAACTTTAGGTACAGTTTTTAAGCTATTTTATTAAATTACGATCGTTAAATGATATTCGTTATGTATATTCTATGGAGTTAATATTTTTTAGAGGAGAATAGTGTGTTAGACGAACTTTTAATATACAGTATATACTTTTAGATTTGTTCAGGGGTTCTTAACCTATTGATGACTCCAGACCCCCAATGGATTGTCTGGTCCTATATCCCCTTCATTTGACTGTCGAAATAACCATTACCATTCCTTATATTAGTTGCCAGTATAACTTCCAAATATGTCAACAGCTTGAGTTACTTACTTAGATCGAGCCCATACCCAGCATTTGATTCTCATACCCCCAGGGATATGGATACCCCCGGTTAAGAACTCCTGGACTAGTTGCATATGCGTTAAATTCAAATACAAGGTAAAGTTTTCCTGTCTTATTTTAATCTAGAGCTTGTTGCTGATGGTTTGAATATACTGTCTATATAAAAAGTTCATTTAAAATATAAAATTTTTTGCCAATAGTTATAATAGTCTAAATTAATGATAAACGAATATAATTAAGATTTTCATACGTTACTGAGATTTTAAATTACGTTTTCTGATTATTAAAAATTTAATTCGAATTTAATAATTTTTTAAAGTAATGATAAGTAAAACCTTATTAATTTGCAAAAATTCACAGCTTTCGATATCTTATATTTACTGCAACAAGTTTAGTTCTAAATTTATAATATTTTCTATTTAAATAAATAATTTTTAATGTAGAATTTATTGAATATCATAATGAATGCGAACAATATTTGTGATAGATCAAGTTTTTAAATAGGAAAGTTCGTATTCTAATAAAAAACAACTCAGACTTGATTATATTACTATATTTAGTTCATTTTAATCTAGAAATAATTAATGAAAAATAATATTATAAAAAGTAATAATTTTGGGCATTACTTATTTGTATAAATTTTTAAAAGATTAAAAATTAAATCGCAATTAATAAATTTTGTTACTATGAATTATAGTAAGATTAACAAAGAATTCTAATAATTTAATTTTCATTTTTAATAATACTATAATGTAATAGTTAATGTGTTCTATGTGGATTTAAATTAGTTTCAATATAGGAGTGATATATTTATCTTAATAAACTGTAAATCAAGATAGCTACAATAAAAATTAAAAATTCTAAATGCATTTATTTTCTAAAATTTTTACAAATTTTAGAAAATAAATTTTATGATTCGGTAACGAACCATAAAATGAATGATTCAGTTAATAACGTTTACACAAGAAATAAATATTCTTCCTTACGATATTAATTAATTGTAGTATTTATAATTTATATAAAATAATTAAAACATTTCGTTTTCGACAATAAGCTGTAAATATTAATTTTTTAACTTTCTAAAGTTGCATTTAAAATATATAGTTAACGATACATCGTTGAAGTTGTATATACGATTCATTCAAAATTCATATTTTGCTGTATATATTTTTGGTATTGTTGGAAAACATTTATCCGAATGCATAGTAATGCAGAATTAGTAAAACAAATCGTGTTTAAATATAAATTATACTTTATGTTTTTTTATTTCGTCAGTCTATCTTTTAAAGCTACAGCATTGTTTTAATAATGCATTAATTGATTCGGTGTTTAATGTGGTGAGAGTTGAAGAACGATGCTGCTTTAAAAATATAAGCATTATTGTCTTGGTCTCTATCACTATTATATTTATGTCATTCAATATAATTTTATGTTCGATACAGTATTGATGTCTGTTATAAATGCAAATCCTGTTTCTATCTTTTGTTTTTTTTTTTTAATTTTAAACCTTTTTCTTATATCGCAGATAACAAGTATATAGAAATGATTTTAAGAAAATTTTAAATAAAATCTTCGAATTTAAATCGAAGATTAATCCTATATTATTAGCACGTACACGAATACTTATAAAAAGTGCAGTATAGGATATATTACAAAGTGCAAAGTAGGTTGCGAGTAAATTGTCTTAAATTTAATGGAAAAAAAGGTGAATGTAACTTGAAGATCACGCTATATTTTTCTTTATATATTTTTTATCGAAGCTTAATAAGATTCTTTCTATTTTTTGCACCGATTATTAGGTAAACTGACTGATAGAAATAAATTATACTTTTATCAGATTTGACAAATTATAAACAGGTATCCCTCCTATAACACGACTTCCTACAACACGGTTTCGTTCTAATACGATTTGAAAATTGCGGAAACCCTCATATAACACGGTACTTCTACAACATGGTTATTACTTAAGACATTTAGAAAATTATGTTTACTCTTTATAACACACAACATTTCATTAATTTTTGTAAATCCATACTAGGGACACACAATACACATAAAATGCAGTCATTTAGAAATACTTTACAAAAATTAGTCATAAATGCAATTTCCGTAGTTGGCCGTAAGAAGGACGATATGCAGTCTATTTTCCATTTCGATTTGAAATTGAATTAATTGGCGACAATTGAGTAATTTGTGTTCCCAACGTTCAGGATTGTGTTCCCAACGTTTGGATAAAAAATAAGTTTTTACATTTTTCAATAGAGGAATGTGAAAGACAAGAAAAACTTTTTATTCATAAAATTTTTTGGGTATATGTTAAGGAACGATTGATTTCTAGCAGGTTGTAGCGGGCTAAATTAGATAACAAATTCTGTAAAGAGAGCAGAAGATACACTAACTTTAAATAGAGAAAAAACTCAGAAAGTAAAGTTGATATTATTAAAGAAAAAACATTTTCGTTTTCACTGACAGTGATAAGGAAGATAAATTATTAAATGAATATGATATAGGTTATATACTTTTCTTTCCTTTTATTTTACGTATATATGTTTTTCTTTATGTTTCGTGTTATTAATATTCTTAATAAAAATTAAGTTTCTTATGTAGAATTAAAGAAAATTAAGTGGGGTAAGTGCAGAGCGGTTTTTGCAAAGTTGGACTTTAAACGCAAATATTTTAACCTATCGTATAAATATTTAACAGGGTCGTTAGCAATCGCATTGAGCAGCTATTACCACCCTGCATTTACCCCGAAACGGGGAAAGAACGTACATGCAAGTTAAAAACGCATTGAAGTTTAGTTACACAAGCTAATTGCCAAGAGCAGATTTAAGAACAAATTTGCTATAAAATGCTTTTTACCGCATTAAGATAGGTTGTATCACTTTATAGTTATCCTTTAAGAAACAAGGATTGATCTCTGAAATGTGAGAAGTTGTATAGTGGAAATAAAACAAAAATATAAAGTGATAGAAAATTCATTGGCTTACATTGTATATTATGCTGGCGATACTAGATGGCACACTTATCAGATATTTATACTGAAGCAATAGTTTTAAAATATTTTTATTTTTTTTAATTTAAAGAATAATTTACTAATATAAATTTATAATGCTTTAAAGAATCAAAAAATAAATCATTGTATTTAAAACCTGTAATGTTTTAACAAGTTTATAGGAAAAATAAAATTCACAGAAAAAATAAAGCAATAAAGAAAACTCTGAAATAAAAAAAGATAAATGATGGTCATGTAGCTTATTTTTCATTTGTAAAGAACCTAGTTTGATTGGTTATACTGGAAAAAATGAAATATTGCCACAGACGGGAAAGGGAAATATAAAAAAAGCGAAAAATATTTTTTGGAATTAATTGTTTGTTTGGAATAAATAATAAGGAAATAACAATAACTTATTTTTTTATAAAAAAGATAAATTTTATTTGAACGGTTATACAATAATTATGAGATTTGCATCCGATGATGGAGAGGTCACTTTTATATAAATGATGGAATGAATAAATAGGACAACCAATCCTGTGGGTATAGAGTTAGAATGTACCCACCATCTGACTCCGCATGTTGTAAAAGGCGACTAAAGAGTCACCTCGTACTATTCGGATGTTGTCGCGTTCGTTACTGGGGGCTCATTCGCAGTCCTTATACGGAACAGGGGCCACTAGTGGTGCCCACGTCTGTCAGTAGGAGCTGCAATGAAATACTATACGGACACTGGACCGCATGGAGGATCTGCCCGCCTCGAACCATTTTTTTGTACTATTGGGTCGCGATCGGAGGAAGTACCCATACAAAACCCCAAGGGAGGAAATTGAAGAAAAAGAAGAATAGGGCGACTACAAGCGCTTCAAAGAGAAGTAGGAGAATGTGATTATTAACATGAGTCCAGCCATCATCTTGTTGCTATCCTATAGAAGCATTTGTTAAGAGTTTGAACTATCATTGTCCAGAGAACTGTTTTTATTTAACAAGTAAGAATTGCCTTCGTTGGTTGACTGTTTTTTGTAATGGAAAAAAATTGATAAAACGTCCGTAACATTTAATATTGTTTGTATGCAAGATTTTAAGTATTACTACTTTTTTAGTACTGTATTTAACAATTTCTTTTGTTTACTCAGTTAACGTTAAGAAAAGTTCTATTACCATGTTTTCTCTATTTGGAATTTTAACTAATGTGATTGACTCGACTCTTACAGGAACGATGAACGAATACAGCAATTATGTTTTCGTTTACAGATGTCGAACCGAATGAGCGAATCGGTCAACAAAACGACTAATGAGCCGGGATTGGGCACCCTAGGATTAAACGTCACACTTTAATGAATATTTCATTGCTAAAGTGAACTAATTGTATAAATTCGATTCTTTAAAAGTGACTTTGAGTTGACTCGATAGCATAGTAACATTACTTATTGTTATGCCATCGTGATGTCATGATGCCATAAAAATAACTGTGATATGTTCAGTAAGATCATATATTTTTAGACGCTACAGACCCAGTTCATATATATTTTTATACGCTACAGACCCAGATCATATATTTTTAGAAGCTACAGACCTGGTGTGATGATGTCACACTGGGTCTGTAGCGTCATAATATCGACAATATGCTGTATTAAGAAATCAGGTAAGCCACATTAACCCAACAACCCAAAATGCTAATACTTAGCGCCATCTATTGGCAATAATATAAACTAAAATTTTTATAAAAGTGAAATCCTATCCTGCAGGATTAAACAGTCTTATAGAATTAAGTAATGCGGTATTGAGGTGTCCCTTAATGGCAGAACATCATTACTGAATTTCGTGAGAATCTGCATATTAGTTTAAAAATTATTAGTAGGAACACAGATAACAGAAACAGGAAAGTAGGATAAAAATAGATTTTAAAGGAATATTGATATATATTTTTTGATCTTGGTTCATTTCAACATTGATCTCCTTTTGTTATTACATTAAGAAAATGATTCACAATTTAACAAATTACTATAATATACAAATTTAATTAATTGGATTATATATTCGATTTTAGATAAGTTTTGCTAAACAATTTTTTTTATTAATTTCTTTACGAAATATATTTCTCATATATTAAAATGTTGACATTTCCTTTTCAGAGCTATGTTAATGCTTTCAAGTGATAACAGTTGGGGAAGCATAGACGAAAATGGAAAATGGACGGGCATGATTGGTCAAATAATCAACCAAGTAAGTTCTATAACAGGGGAGTTCAACCGCATGATTGGTCAAATAATCAACCAAGTAAGTTCTATAACAGGGGTGTTCAACCGATCGATCGCGGAGCGATTTTTGGTCAATCTCTTGTTTATTCCTTCCAAGTTGATTCCTCCTTACAAATTTAATTAAAACTGAAAACAATAATTTATTTATCATTATTTTGTATTATTTTTTAATTCTCTTTAAGTGTATCGCTATTGTTTATTCATTTTTCATTAAAATAGTCAAATCTCTAATTTTCTTATTTTCGAAGTAAACACATGAAAAGTTTCCAATATTAACTGATATTGAGCAAAAATTTCTGACGTGTTTCGGATCAATATACTTATCAGAATCCGTTTTTTCAAATATGAACATCATAAAAAATTAAGAAACCAAATTAAAATGATTATTTGGATGATTGTTTGCGATTGGTGCGACTGGGCATTCATATCAACCTGAATGAAAATATTGCCAGCTCAAACAATGCCAAATTTCCCATTAACTTTTTTTTTTTTATTAAAACCAGCATTTCCTTAACTTATGAGTTTGTAAACAATCTGTTGTTTTTCTAATTTCTAACATAATTAAAAATAAAATTGATATAAAATTAAATAAAGAACAAACTAAGCATCCATCAATAAATCAAATATTAGAATAGAAAATCAAGAATATAATATAAATAATTATAACAAAAATATAAACATATTCACTGACGGATCTAAAAACGGTAATAAAGTTGGCTCAGGTATAATAATTTATAACATCAACAACACTGTACTATATCAAGGCTACTTTAAACTTGGTCCACACTGCACTATCCTACAAGCAGAAATATACGGAATTCTAAGAGCCATTTTATTCATAAAATATCACCCACTCCAAGGTACGTACAGAGTTCACACGGACAGCAAAGTTGCTCTTCAAACTATC
>AYEL01079984.1:0-11395 GCA_000484575.1 Olivierus martensii | reverse complement strand
ACAAGCGAAATGTAAGTATTGTTGTATACTTATTTTATAGCAATAAGTAGAGAGACATCAAAGGCAAAAGCAGGGTTATAATTAAAACAATTCCCGTACGCTTTATTTTAGTTGACAACATTTCAATTTGATCTATTTGCTTCAATAACTTGAAAAAATATCGAAAAATTTCATGAAGTGTTTGCATAAATTAGAAGTTGAAAATTAAAAATTTAAGTTTTAATTTATAGTAATATAAAATATTATTTATTTTTAAAATTAATTATAAATACCAAAAAATATTGTACGGGTAGTCCTCGGCTTACAACGGCAATCCCGTTGTAAGTTGAAGACTACCTGTACAATCAAT
Organism: Olivierus martensii; assembly: GCA_000484575.1. Taxonomy (NCBI): domain Eukaryota; kingdom Metazoa; phylum Arthropoda; class Arachnida; order Scorpiones; family Buthidae; genus Olivierus; species Olivierus martensii. Next base: position 11,046 of record AYEL01079984.1, on the reverse strand, counting down.
TATCTCCTTCTACTTACATCCTTCTACCTGTACATCCATTATCTCCTTCTAATGTCTCCGTCGTAAGTCGATACCGTTGTAACCCGAGGACTGTTTTAATTCTTGATTTGTTTAATTCCCTTTTAACATTTTCATAATTTAAGTTTCTGTTTAACTTAAAACTCTCCTCGCCTTCTTTATTACATTCGAATTTTCGTCAGTAATATTATTTTCTTTTCTGGACATGAAATCGTTACAACGCGATACATTAATAAAGCTTTACTTATCAATTAATGGCGACACTGTGATGCTTATACAAGAGATATTATGATGCATTCATGTATATGCAATCAGCAAAGTTGAGTTTTTAGTAATAATATTTGGCCGTCATAAGTCGAGTCGTCCTAAATCGAGCACTACCTGTATCTGAAATATTTTAGCATTTTACTTCTTCTTTGCTTATTTATAATAGCTGTTGTAATTGTGTTTGTGTTGAGGCATACAGCTTAATGTCATCCATGTATAAAAAATGTGAGAGTGTGTAATGTTGTTGTTCGGTATATTTAACGTATAAGAATTCGAACATAAAACTTAGTAAGAACCTTACTAAGTTTTATGTTGTGGTTCTTACTAAGTTTTATGTTTGAATTCTTATACGTTATGTATGATTTGCTGAAGATGGCTTAATAAAGCTGAAAGTTCTACGTGTTTATAAAATATACTGTATTTTCCACTTTTAAAATTGTGCTGAATTTATTTACTTGTAATTAAAATTTGTATTATAATTGACTTTTTTAATCAATAATTTTTCAAAATATTATCCGATTTTCTTCATTCATACCTTATTTTATTCACAATATTTGCTGCTATCAGAAAATATTAAACATTTTGTTGGATGGCTATTTCATTAAAAAAATCATGTTTTCTCCTATCTCATATAATGAATATAAAATAGTGAAAAAAATAATTCGAAAAATTTGTTACTTCATTAGAATCACAGTAAAAAAAATGTAATAAATTGTGAAAATTTTTAAAAATTTTGATGAAAATTAAGTGAGATTTCACAATTTTTATTTTGTTTGCATATTAATTAGGCTTAATTTACAAAAAAGCCATAACATTTCAGAGATTAATAAATAATTATTAACCTAATGAAAATAATTATATATAGTTTTAATTAAAAAGAAAAAATTCAATCTAAAAAATTTTTGTATTTATACTATCCTCATTTGAGCCAACCTCATTTACAGCTTCACCTAGCTTCAGTTTGAATTTATCAAAATGAAGTAGCAATTCACATTATTCAGGTTGTCTTTCAAGACAAGTGAAAAGTAGATTTACTTAAAATTTAATAAAAAAAACTTTCTGTTTTACTTGAATTTCTGTAAAACGTGATATTCACATTAAGTAAAATCTTTTCATGTTACTTTCATGTGTGCAACTTGATTACAAATAACTGCATATTATGAATGTGGCTTGATACTCTGTTGTAACATACTGATTGGGACTAGAAAAACTATATGTTGAACTAATATTCTTGTGAAAATTTTGCCTAACATTATATAAAGGCTTAGACCAGAGTTGTCCAATCCATGGCCCTTGGGCCGCATGCGGCCTACTGTTGTAATGAATGCGGCCCAATATAAAATCATAAACTTGCTTAAAGCATTGATATTTTTATGTACTTATTTTTTTATTTTTTGAAATTTGCCATAACCTAATACCTACTAAGAAAAAGAAATTTGTTTCAGTTTTGTACTAAAAATATAAAAAAAATAATGACATTAATTAAGTTTTTATTATTTAAATACCTATCTGAATTTCCTATTTCCATTATCTAAAATAGTTCAGAGATTAAAACTTCTTAACCTGCTCAATCATTTTTAAAAAATTTCTGAATGAAAAGAAATGAAAGATTATTATACTATGACATTTTTGCTTATTTTCATAGTGGATATCATATGTTGTACATTATTTACTAACTTTTTTTGCTTAATAACTATCATTAGAATTAATATATTTTATGTGCAGACCGAGACAATTTTTTTTTTTCAAATGTGGTCCAAGGAAGTCAAAGATTGGACATTCCTGGCTTAGACAATTCCAAGTTAAAGATTTTTGTGAATATCTAAGCTTAATTTGTGGTAGTCCCAAATTTTCCAACTTCAGGGAGCCTTACATCATTTTATTTCACTTGCATAATTTCAATATATCAAGTTTATTCATCTTAACCTTATCCGCTCCTCTTAAAAAAAAATAAACATTCCCTAGGGTCCGAAGGGTTATGAAATATGATACTTGATATTCGATATTTTGCCGTAACTTTTTTACTTTTTAATTTTTTGGCACGAAAAAATTATAATTTGTTGTCCATATACTCTGTCCTGATATCGCTTTTTAATTTTAGTTATAGGACCAAAAGAAAAAAAGAAAAAAAATACGAAAGAATTAGGCCTAATTTGCATATGTAAACAAAACATAATTTTTTCAAATTATTCATAATTTCTGCATCGGATAAAAAAAATGTTGATATATTTACATTTCTGGTGATATTCCACATCTAATAATACCAAATACTTCATAATTCTAAAAAATTTTTCCGCTAAACGAAAACAATTTTTGATTGAAAAACGATCAGGGCAGATTGTAATTTAATACGCGTCCTGACCTCGTATAAACAAACAATCGTATTATCCCTCTCGCGGATGAAATACGGTATTCCACTACACAAATGTTTAAAATAATTGTTTATTAGCCATTTTTGTTCCTATTTTCTTAAAATAATGCCGGATTAATACTTTTTATTTTATAAGAAGTATTAGTACATATGAGAATGTCGACTTTGTTGAAAATTTTGTTATTTTAATAAATATTGCTGTAATTTGTACACGTAGCTATCATCCTGCCATCTGTATGCCAGATTTAGCACTGATTTTTGATAAATTATCGTTTTTTATACGTTTTTTACTCAAGATTAGTCTCAGAGCCTTTTAAAAATGGCGGATGGTGAATTATTTCTCTGTATTTCGTCATTCTAAGTCATTAATTTTTCAAAAAATAGTTAAAATATAATAATAACAGCATTTTCAAACAAAGGGGACGATTTATGACGGCTCTCCCTTCCTGAGATAATAAGAACAGCCATATGGCCTTGAGGTCAACAATTGACCTTGGATGGACGTTGTTTGACAGTAAATATGCACCCCTGGTGTACTAGTTACTTGTTTCGACTGCAGATAACACAAAAATAATTGTATTGTTTAAATTTTTGTGTTACATTTAAAATATAACTAATATAAACAAACAATCAGCTGATTTCGAAAAACCGTTAGATATTTCCCGCCAGAATCTAGGACGCCGACTTCCGCGTCGATCGTCAAGTGTGGTATAGGTCGCTTTGTTTCGCTGATAAGTTAAAATTTATAAATTTTTAAATAAAACTAATTTATCGAATTTTATGTGTGAGAAAGCGCTAAAATCGTATTATTTATAAGGGGCCAAACTTTCCCAAATTTTAATTTACTGGATAAAGATATCTGTAAAAAAAAAGTAAGGATAAAATCTGAAGGATATGTGGAACATGATAGAGCAAGTCGGACAAATTCGGACAATCAATTCTTGAATTTTTGGGGGTCGAAAGATCACAATTATATTAATTAATTCGGATTGGGTTCGAATTAAAGGGTTAATTAAAAATTTATTAAAATATCGACGGAAAATCAAATTTTTGAATAATACGATAGAAATATGGAAAATATGATAGAATTTGAGATTTTAACCATTTTTTCTCGATTTACGCAAAAATTACGAAGTTATTAAGTTTTAAATTTTGTCTTGGCTACCAAGTCATTGGAGCGGACGATGGTGCGCGCTTGTCTTGGCTATCAAGGCATTGGAGCGGAAAAGGTTAATAAACATAAGCATATGTCAATGCCAGAAGCAGGAAATATCCTTTAATCAAAACTGTGGACAACATGTACATGATAATCTTAGTTTCAGTTCAAAGGATATTTTTACTATATTGGTATGCAAATAAGCTTATCTCTATTGTTTGTGAAATTGTTTTAATTAAACATGAATACTATATTTTAATTTTTAACCATTTATTTTCTCATAAGTTTTGTAAAATTTAAATTAATATAAAAATTATTGATCATCAAAGTTATTCACTGAAATGATGTAATTTTGTATTCTGTTTTGATTAGAATTAGCATTCACCATATTTTCAAGGAATTCTTCAACCTACTGATTACAAAAAAATTATTCACATAATTTTCTTCTGTTTTCCTGTTTTTGATATACTGAAGTAGGGACAAGAAAAATTATTCAAATTTTATTGGAAATCTAGAATAAAAATACAGTACTGCAAAAACCGAATTACAAGACAAAGTTTACTTAAAATATCAACAGTATAAAAATAGAATAGTCAGTGATGGAAATTCCAAAAGAAACAGGAATTATGCATGAATTTTTCCTTAGATTGAAAATATTAAGAAATGTGATATTAATTCACATCATGATTTGGAATATACTGTATTACTTCAAATTTAAGCTGCAGTAGGATTTTAAAATTGGAAAAAATAAAAATGATTTTATAATAGGAATTGAAAAACAAGAAACATTTTTATTTACTTAAATAGATACTAATATACATAATAAGCTACCTAATTTATTGAGAATCTTCTTCAGATATACTATCACATTTGTTTTTTTTAAAACTAGCAGCAGGTGTCTTCTCCCAAACATGTTTTAATCAATCTTTATCACATTCATTTTTTTTTTTTTAAATAGCGGCAGGTCTCTTCTCCCAAACATGTTCTAATCAATCTTTCATCAGTTCTGTTGTCATCCATGCATTCTTTTGTGCTTGAATTATAATACTGTTAAGAAAATTTTCTTTGGGTACAGTTTTTTTGTTTAAAATAATAATAGGTGGCAATTTGTTTTATCAGCAGTTATAAACAGCATACATAGTAATTCGTGAATTTTCTTATAATTATTTAAAATATGGCCAGATATGAAATGCAATTCTACACAGCTATTATTAAACAGCAACTGAATTAAATCAGAAAAGTACAAATGGGGGACCACCGAATAAACTGTTATCAATGGTTGTAATACTATATGTATGCGTAGAGCATAAAACAAAAATAACCCGATCGTTGGGGAGTGGGAGTTCTGGAGAAGTAATATGTTGAAATATTTGCTTTGAATTTAAGCTGCATCCAAATTTTACATTTTAAAATATGAATAAAAAGTGCGGCTTAAATTTGAAGTAATACAGTAATAAATTTTGAGAAGGCAAGATGTTACAATATTGCAGTGTTTTCTTTATTCAAATTTTAAAACATTAATACATTTATGGTTAGTTTGTGTATTATGAAAGACATATTACTGGTTATTGGCTACTATATGCTGAAATCTTCATTTATTGAAGATCTTTAATAAGGGCTATTTTCTTAATAGAAGTATTTATATTCTATTTAGTCGGTATTTAGGAGTAACAAGCAGTAAGATTAGAAGTAAAATACTTTTGTTTTCTCAAGTTCAAATAAAGCACTACTTAGCAGTGGAGAAAAATTTCATAATGAGTTTTTATTTTAATCAAGAACTAACGTTTTCGGCCTTCATGACGGCCATCATCAGGTTCACCAATTTAAATTCGTACAGAGTTCTAGAATATCAAACATTCTAAAAAAAAAAGATTTTTTTTTAGAATAAGATAAAAATTTTTTTAGAATGTTTGATATTCTAGAACTCTGTATGAATTTAAATTAGTGAACCTGATGATGGCCTTCATGAAGGCTGAAAACGTTAGTTCTTGATTAAAATAAAAACTCATTATGAAATTTTTCTCCACTGCTAAGTAGTGCTTTATTTGAACTTGAGTTGATCTGAGTATAAGCAGGTAATACATAAATGAATCTACTTTTGTTTTCAGTTCATTTCTTGTTATCAACTGTATCTTTTATAGCAGATATAGTCAAACTATGACCCTGTGATTTCCAGGCCAGATATTGTCATAAGAAGTTTAGTCATCTTGCTGCTGATGGATTTAACACAGTGATGCCTGACTAATGTGAGGCAGGATCAAGGCATTAGATCATTGCAAGAGATCTTTATTTTATGTTTTCAAAGAAGCTCAATAAAATTATTTTAAGTTGAAAAGAAAAATTGAAGTTTTTATTTCTGTATTTTCCTACTCTTTATGCTGATTTTTGATATTTTTAAAAAATTGAGCAGCATAATTTAATTGATGATAATTTGTAATTAATTATCAGAAAAGCAGATATTATCAGTTAGTCTGTACTGTAACAGGAAAACCTGAAGAATTTCTTACTTTAAAAAAGTTTATTGAATATAACTGTAACTAATCATAGTTTATTAGGAATGTAATAAATCCTATTTAACAAGTAAACTAATATGAGGGGCAGTCGAAAAGTTCCTGGAATTTCGTTGTAATTATTTATTACCACAATATAGGTACACATTTACTTAATCGTCTTCAAAATAGGCTTCTTCAGAACACACACACTTGTTCCACTGCTCCTGCCATTGCTGGAAACAATGATGAAAGTCCTGTTTTGGTATCTTCCGAAGTTCAGCCATCGCGTTGGTTTTAATGTCTTCTATGGTGGCAAAACGGTTACCTTTGAGGTCCTTTTTGATCTTGGGGAAGAACCAGAAATCTGCTGGTGCTAAATCCGGTGAGTAGGGAGGCTGGTAGAGGGGTGGAATGTTCGTTTCTGTGAGCCATGTCTGCACAACAAGCGATGTGTGGGAGGGAGCATTGTCATGATGCAGTGTCCATCCTCCTTGCCATTTCGCAGGATGTTTTCTTTGGATTGTCTCCTTCAGTTGTTTCAAAACCTGCACATAGAAAGGGCCGTTAAGAATTTGTCCAGCTAGTACAAATTCATGGTGCACCACACCTTCGTTGTCGAAAACGCAATGAGCAACATTTTTGTTGTGGATTTGACATGACGTGCTTTCTTTGGTCGAGGAGAGGACGTTATGTGCCATTCTGATGACTGCATTTTTTGCTCTGGGTCATACACGTACACCCGGGTCTCATCACCAGTAACAATTGTCTCAAGAAACGTCGGGTCCTCTGTGTTTTTTTCAAAACATTCAGCCACAGTCAACAAACGAGTTTCCATTTGATCTGGATTCAGCATCTGCGGGACAAACTTTGCACTGAACGTTTCATCTTTAAATCATCTGACAGGATTGCATGAATGGATCTATGAGAGATCCCAATTCTTTGCCAACTCCTCGATGGTCAATCTTCGGTCTGATCCGATTAATTGTTTCACTTGTTCGACCATTTCTTCGTTTCTGGTGGTTGATGGTCTTCCACTGCAGTGCTCGTCTTCCAGCGATTCCTGTCCATCCCGAAATCTTGTAAACCACTCGTAAATGTCTGTTTTCTGTAAAGCAGCTTCCCTTAAACTGTTTGTAAGGCTAACAAAGTCTCTGCAGCAGATTTCCCCAATCTGCAGATGAATTTGATATTCGCCCTTTGCTCGAACTGCAACATTGTGCCAACAGATCACCACATGCTCTTACCTGTAAATAAACAAAAAACATTATGCAAATTATTTCAGAGTAATTAAGAAAAATTAGTTAAATCAGAGTAATTAATTCAGACTAATACGAGGGGCAGCAAAACAGTTACAACGAAATTCCGGGAACTTTTTGACTGCCCCTTATATTTGTTAAATGCAGATTAAATTAAATTTTATAAAGATTTCACACAGTTTAAAATATTTTATTGTTTATTATTAATTAGAAAAAATAAAAAAAAAAGTCATCAGCTCAGTGTCTAGGAAAGACGTTTGTATGTGTGCTCCGCTTTTCGCGAAGTTTTCTTTTGGATATCTTTTCTTTTTACTTTAGTGCTATATACTTTTGGATTCCTTTCTTTGAGACAGACAATTTGACGTAAGAATTATCCTTCTGTGACTTTTTGTTTTTGAACTATGACAATTTAATATCTCCGTATAGTTTGCAGCAGTTGGCTTGCTGCCAAGAAGATTTTGAAAAACCGTTTTAACGGTTTTTACTTAAACTTTTGTTTTTTTTAACTCCATTTTAAGTTTTTAGTTGACTTTCGTAACCTGTTTTTAACGGATTTTTTTGTTTCTATGGATGGTACTAGGGATCTTGCTTGTTTCCACATGGAATTTACTCAAATTAAGGATAACATCTCCAAGTTTAAGGAATTACAAAACAATTTCAGTCAAAGTTTTGACAACATTCATGAAAAAGTCAATGATGATAAAAATACAAAAGCAGAAGTTAAGACAGCTGTTAAGGATGGTACTTTAGTAATGAAAGAGGCGTTTGAGGAATTACTTTTGATATCTAATGCAACAATTAATAGATTAAATGAGAAGCTCTTGCTTATGAGTGAAAGGAAGAGTACTAGTATTTCTAAAGAGAAGGCATCATATGCTCAAGTGGTAAAAAAAGCTATTTTTAAAAATGACGAAAATTCAGTATTCATTAAATCTAATAATAGTGAAATTACAGGGGAGGAACTGCGGAATCTTGTGAAAAGTAAGGTAGATATCCGTACTTCAAAAATTGCTGTTAAAGAGTGCAAATTAATTAATAGGGAGTCTTGTTTTTTGGTTAACTGTATAGACAGAGACAGCGCAGAGAAATTGAAAGTTCAAATTAATCAGCAGGCAGATCTGACGGCCAATTCTCCTAGGAAGAAGAATCCATGTATTTTCATCCCAAAGGTCCCTGTTAACTGGGTGGAGGAGGAATTTATTAATAACATTCAGGCTCAATCAGGCATTGATTGTAGTATCTTGAACACTAGTACCTTTAAACCGAAATTCAGATTTAAACCTAGGGAATGTGTTCCAACTTCACCTTATATTGTGGAAGTGTCACCTGAACTTTGACATCATATTCGCTTGCATGGCGATACTCTTTGTTTTGAATGGGAAACCCACAAGATAACTGACTTTTATAGTATCTGTAGATGCACCAAGTGCTGGATGTATGGCCATTCCACCTCTCAGTGCAGAGTAGCGGGGCCTACTTGTCCTGAGTGTTCCGTAGCTGGTCACACCTCTAATAAATGCGATATTGATATTGCCGAGGCAAAATGCATTGCCTGCATAAGATACAATGAAGCCTGCAGGAGAAATATTGATCGGGTTAATCCCAATCATCCTACAAGGAATAAAAATTGTCCAGTTTATCGACACTATGTAAAAATAGAACAAACTAGAATCAAGCAACATAATGGAGCTCAACGTAATTCAAATTAATTTAGATCGCAGCTTTGCTGCTACCGGTCATCTTATCAAATTTATTCAAGATAACAAAATAGATATAGCCTTGGTTCAAGAACCATATTGTCTCCGGGGGAGGGTCGGGGGTGTCCCGGAGACTTGTGTTTGTTATGCCTTCAGCACTAAAGCTATAGTTTTGATTTTTAATAGAAACATTAGCTCCTCTTTGGCTACTAAACATTGTTCAGAAATATCAACTTCGGTTTTAATTAAGTTTAAAAACAAAACCTTCATGGTAAATTCTACATATCTTTGTCCAACTGATGACATTAATAGTCAAATTAATCTGCTACAGACATCGGTCTCTGGTGTTCCCTTCCCCCTCCTCCTGGGATTGGATAGCAATGCCCGTTCTGTTGCCTGGTATGACAGGCTTGATAATTCTCGTGGTACCGCATTTTTAGATTTTGTTAGCTCTAATGACTTTATTATTCTAAATTCTAAAAGTCTACCTACTTTCGAGGGCCACCAGGGCAAAAGTTGGATTGACTTAACGGTTTGCAATAATGCAGCTTTAAATCATATTGGTAATTGGAGGGTATTACAGGATGAATCTTTATCGTATCACCGTTATCTAAATTTTAATATAATATTGAATAATAATAACTGGAGTTTTATATCAAATTCATTAGTATTAAAAAGATATAATACAAAACTTGCTAATTGGGAATCTTTTGATCTCGATTATACAGATGGGTTAACTAATGTCATTGATGAGTTAAAGCTAAATTACCCGGTAAATGATGTTGTTAAAAAATTCAATACTCACTTAGTAAATTGCTGTGACAGGAACATTCCTCTTAAAAGGTCAGTCCAACAGCCTGTCCCATGGTGGTCTCCAGAATTAACTTTGATTCGCCGTAGAGTCAATGCGTTTAGACGCTCTTATCAGTGCTGTAGGGATCCAGTACTTAGGTTAAATAGAATAAATGTATATAAATTAGAGAAAAGAAAATATCAACAACTAATTAGACAGAACAAACGTGAGTCATGGACAAAGTTTTGCACGGAAGCTGGTAATGCTAATCCTTGGAACAGTGTTTATAAATTTTTGAAAAAACAAACTAATAAAGTTACAAACCCATCCTTGTTGGCTAATGTTAATGGTGAGACATGTAAAGATTTCAAAGAAGAAGTAGTTCTTTTAGCAAAAACTTTTTCCCAGATGATGGTATCGCAACAGATTCTGCTATGCATACTAAAATAAGACTAGACAATAGCGACCGTGCGAACTTTGGAAATGACAGTTCGTTTACTTATGGAGAAGTTAAAGCTGTCATTTTTGACATGAATCCCAAAAAGGCACCTGAGCTGGACGGGGTCACTGCAGATATCCTGAGACATATTTTTACCTTAAAGCCAGAGATAATAATTTTAAATTAAATTAAAATTATTATTAAAAATAAATTATTGTTTGTCATCTGGAATTTTTCCAGCTATTTGGAAACATGCAATTTGTCAGGTGATCCCTAAGTCAAATATTAAAATTACATCAACACCCAACGATTTTAGACCAATCAGTTTGATCCCGGTTTTGGACAAACTACTTGAAAAACTGTTAATTAATAGAATAAATTATTATTTGTTTAGCAACAATCTTCTAAATTGTAATCAGTTCGGATTCATTCCACAGTGTAGCACAATTGACCCATTACTAAAGGTTAAAAACTTTGTTACTAACGTTTTTGAAACAAAATCGTTTGGTTTATTGGTTTCTCTGGACATCTGTGGTGCATTTGACTCAGCCTGGTGG
>AYEL01079983.1:0-22766 GCA_000484575.1 Olivierus martensii | reverse complement strand
AAAAAGGATTTTAAAGAAACATTTTTGGTATGCTCCAAACAGAAATAATGTTCCAAAAATTTATTCTAATTCTCAAAGACGAATATAGTCGGAAACTGAATAACGCGCAAATGTTTCGTTTAATATTCCTTTATAGCATTCCTAAACTATTTTTTCACGATTGTGTTTTACCGAATACAAATGCTTCTTGTAACATTTTATAATTGAAATAAACTGAAAAAATATTTTTCTTCGTTGTTCATAAATAGATATTACTCTAAATCGTAGTTTTTGCATAAAAAGTTTCCATCGCATGTTGTTTAAAGACAGGATGTTCTAAAAATCGTTTCATCGAGAAAATATTATTTAAAACTATGATTATTTCACACTTGTATTAAGATTTTTCATGATTACACTAATATTTGTTGCAATGACGTGTCTATTGACATAGGAAGCAATCCATAGTTTTAATGCAAGATATGAAGAAACTAGAAGCACAGTAATTTCGATAAAATGACTTTTATGATATCCTATATATGTTTCATGCTTTATATAATCATTTTGGCTATATTATTATTCTTAATTCTTTGGATAAAAGCTTAATATTTTTATGCATTTATTTTGGTAGTCGTTTCATTGAAAATTTAATAAATTTTTTTAAAATATTAGCATGTTTTTCTCTAAACGTATATACGAATACTCAAAACAAAATATATATGGAGAACAATAATTTTAGAAGAAAAAGAAAAAAGAAACTCAAACTTGATCCAGATCATTCGTTACAAAATAGAATCGCAATTCCTTCTGCCTGCCAATGCAGATTGATGATGCTCGCAAAAGATAACTATTCGAATTCGGATTTTATATCGTGATCAGATTTAATGTAAGACAGCATAACCTTCTACGTTTATAGTTAAAAATTTATAGAAACCATTTAATCAGGCAATTTGTCATGTTTGTTTTCTAGCTTGTAAGATCGAATTAATAAAAAAAAAGTGATCTCAAGTTTAAATTTCCGATAATGAATAATAATATTTCTATTAAAAAATGGGAAAAAGTTATCGACTCTGCTTGTTCTGTATCCGAATAAGTATCAAAGGATATTGCAATTCTGCAAAAAATTAAATCTACTTTCTTTAACTATGTCAAATTCTCAACTGATATTCTCCCTATTCAAACTGAAAAAATGAACATTGATAACCGAATTTTTTATTATGATCTAAAATTTCTTCATTATTATATCAATTTAAATATGCATGATTCTGACATCTTAATAAAAATACCGGATCGCAGACTAAGAACCAACTTTTTACTAACATATAAACACATAAGACTAAACTTGACTAAGAGATCTTTCCCCTATCGTCTAATTGAAAAACAGGATTTGATTCCATGTGATCTTTTTAATAATACTCATCTACAATTAGTTCAATTTTTAAAACAACACTCGCTAAGGATAAAATATATGTTATGATTTGGTCTTTATTATTGATGTGGTTCTCTACTATATACGATTTTAAAATACTTGTATTATTAATTGTTATGTATGGTCAGTGTCTTTTTATAAACATTATTTGACCTGTACTTTATTAAATTAAATTAAATATGTGAGTGGACAACTCCATCCCACCGATTTCGATCGGCTTTAACATATAGTCTGGGGGCCAGCGAAAAGTGACTCATGTAAAACGGTTTAGGTCACTATGCCTTCGTTTTTAAAAAATCGAAGTCAAATAAACACTACGCCGCCACTTTGAGTGAAATCAATCCAATTTTTTAATAATTGCATAAAAATGTTAGAGAATCAATAATCTCTATGGGAATTCTATTAAAAATCTCTATTTTTAAAGAATAAAATAGGTATCTGTAACTTTTTAATATAGGTACATATCAGAGTTCAATCGATCGAAATCGGTGGGATGGAGTTGTTTAACAAAGGATAACTCTAAACCGAAACAACCTATCTTAATGCGGTAAAAAGCATTTTATAGCTGATTTGTTCATAATTCTAGTCTTTCCAATTAGGGTGCGCAAATAAAAAACAAAGGTTTTTTTAACTTGCACGTACGCTCTTTCCCCGTTTCGGGTAAGTGCAGAGTAGCTGACATTTTGTACGATTTTGTCATAAATTTCAAATTTTCAAGGATGAATTATACGGTAATAGCTGTGAAATCCGATTTTTAATGACCCTGTCAAATATTTATACGATCGGTTAAAATACCTGCGTTTAAAGTCCAACTTTACAAAAACCGCTTTACACTTACCCCATTCCACCTTATATTGTAAAAATTTGTATTTTCAATAAATTCTCACTTGTATAATTTTTTAAATTAGACTCTATCTATTAAAGGAATATTTTATTTTTTACAAATTCTTCCAGGAAAATGAGAAATATACTCGTATTTATCCAATCAACTAGGAAGAAACGATGTGTGCAGTAAATAAATTCTCAAATGATTAAGAAATATATCCCAAACATTTCTTTTTATTAACGATTAATACAGTACATTAATTATCATTAATTATCAAGTTTAAAAAAATCTATTTGGTTAACTAACTGCTAGTTGGGTATCTGCTAGTTGACTTGAAAAGAGGAAAAATATGGAATTTTGTTTAATTATTCTTCTCAAACTCTAACGAAGAGATTAAGAATTAATATATAAAAAATAACTCTCATCTTGTATATGATATCATTATAAGAAGTACTAAATAAAGAAATGATAGAAAAAAAGAATATAGCTAAATATTCATTTACTATATAGGCCTATAATAGAATTTCTAAAAAACCTAAATTAAAAATTATGAAATAAAAACAATTTCTACAATCCAAAGTGCGTATTTCTAATTACAAATTAATTAGGTAAATTGTAAAATGCCTAATTTAATTCACTGAATGCTTGTTTTTTGATAAACAAATAAATTATAATAATTTATCATTTTATTTTCAAAAGGTAGGCCAAACTGCTGTTTATTTGTTTATGTATCCTTAACAAAAACTATCGAAGCAATTAATATATTTTCATGATATTCAGTAGATATTTCTACTGTACGTTAAAGTTGTTCTCAATGCTACATTTTTTCACACTATAGCTTCAGTTATTTAAACATGGCCAACGTTCAAATTTTGAGTTACTTTTAAAGTATTACTTGAACTAATTATGAGTTTTTTATGAAATTCACTAGAAAGTCAGGTTTTTAAAGATGACCTTGATGATATGTCAATTAAGAATGTTCAAACTCCGAAGGTTTTTTCTTAATAACTTTTGAACTATTGGTATTTCTTATATTTTTAATTAAATTCAGTATTGTGACCAGGTGATTAATATCGATCTTAAAATAAGATCAACACTATAACTTGATCCATTTAACATTGGCAGACGTTCAATCTTCTGAAGTTTCTCTCTAATAAACTATTGAAATATTTGATACATTTTGATGGTATTAGATAAAACAGATATTCTATTGAGATGATTTAGATGGTATACATTTTAATCCATCTTTAATGATTTCGAAGTAGTAGGTAGGCTCGGTAAATAGACGATTAGTTCATTACAGAACTGCATGTTTTTTTTTTTTTAATTTCCACAATTATTTATACATTTACATTTTTTGAAAGAAATGGAATCCATAATCAAAGTTTAAAGTTTTGAAAAATTAAAGATGACGGTACCGTTTCACTTAAAACGAAAATTTTATAACACGGTTTAATTAGTAAAATCTGGTATTTTAAATACTTTACTTACTGTTATTATTTTTTTATTGTAGGAATTCTAAAGATAATTGTTGAACGAATATATTTTTATATATATCTTTTAAATTAATACCTTTTATTTGAAATTAATTATAATGGTACTTACCATTTTAAAATATTTCGGATTGAAAGATCAGAATTCAGTTAAATATATGACAAAAGTTAACAAAATATATTTAAGAAGTTTTATTAATACATAACCCACTTATTTAAAATTAAAGTATATTGTTAATTACAAAATCCCTATAGAAAACAACATCGCAAAAAATAAAGTGCAAAGATGTTTCAACTCGCGATGCTTTTTCTAATTTTCAACATTTTCTCTAAATAGTATAATGATTTCTATATTTATTGATCATGAGATTGTGTTAACATTAATATAAATTATTAAAATTTCCGTTAAATCATCATCAGATTAATTAAAACATGTTTTAATTAATGAAACTTTGTTACGACATCAACAATAAAATATTGTTAGCCAAAGGCATAATATGCCTTTGGCTAACAATATTTATATAACAATATAACAAACATCGATGTTTATAGATCGATGCTTTATGAACACCGAGGTTATCAAAGTTTCTAATTTTGCTTATTGATGTAATTTATGCAAGGATGAAGACTGTAAATATATGGCCATCAAAAGAAAAAGTAAAAAGGCACATGGCTGTAGCCTTTCGTAAAAGTTATCCAGAGTGTAGAGTTGTTCATTCAATATCATTCGTTAATTTTAATTAAATGGCTTGCCATCCTATTACTCTAATATGCAAAAATAACATTTTTCATATTCCATCTAAATCGTTGTTTTCCTGTTCCTGTTGTTTTTCTAACTTTGATTTTCCAAAATAGAGAAATATAAATTTCATTTCAATGTTTGTTATATTAAAATAATAAAAGTGATAAATAAATTTGTGATTGCACAAATAAAATTTGTAGGGCTGTGAGAATGAGTTCTCCAGAGTGAGAGAGCACATTTAACTGCATAGTTGTACGTAATCAAATATCAAGTTGGGGAACGTTATCTATATAAGAGAGTAGATCGCTGAATAACTAGCATAGAAAAGTAGCTCGCATAGTATAAAAGGTTGAACACTACTGTTTTATAATGAACGATTTTTTAACGCTACTTTTCAATCATTAGCTGATTACTAATTTATTGAGCCATTCCATGCCCAACTATAAACTGAATACACCCATTGTGATATCAATGATCTGAACTTGGCTCTTTTATAAAATTATCCGATATATGAGACACCAATTAGATTCCTGGACCTTTGAATGATTAATGTGTCTTAGCTAACGAATGATATTAAATCTTAATATCATTCGTTAATTTTAATTAAATGGCTTGCCATCCTATTACTCTAATATGCAAAAATAACTTTTTTTTTCATACTGTATTTTTAAGCTGTATTCAATTTGTCAGTTGAGTGTCCATCAGCATATATCTCAACGACTAACAACTTAGAGTACTGTATTTAAAATTTATGAGATTTTTCTTAAGCAAGTTATATAAGTTCTTATAATATAATATCACAAGCTTGTAGAAGTTCGAAATGTAAGTTTTGCGAAACTGCCAGTCACTGAAATATAGAAGGGTAAGTAGCGAACAGAGGTCCGGGGCTGGGGGAATATTAGTGTTAAGAAAGATTACTGGTTTTACTTTGTAAGATATAATGCGATTTTTACTTTACAATAAATCATCATCAAAAGAAATCAACATAAGGTATCTAAGTGGATTGTATTGTGGAAGTCAATTATATCTGGAGAAAAACTATTCATTTTGATTTCTTCAGTTGGACGGATCTTGGCCTTGCTTTTTCTGCTGAAGTTGAATAGAAGATATATCTAAACAAATCGATATTCACAGAGTTTTGTTTCTCCTGCTTCGGATAGTTTGCACGGATATTGTGATTGCCCTCTCTTCCTCCGTTCTTCCTTTTACCCTCTTCCTTTTTCTATTGTCAGTATCTGCGTTCATTTTATTCTCTCTCATTAAGGCTTAAATTTCCCATATGTTTTATGTTTCTTCCTATTTTATGACATCAATCTGTGGATGTTAACTTCTCACTCCTACAGATTTTAACTGATAATTTAATATCGAATTCCTTACGGTTTGATTATTCAGGTTTTACGAATTAATCTACATGGCATTTAATTTTATATAATTTTTGCAATACTACGATATATCTTTGCGACTGCATTTCTAATATAATTTCTTACAGTAAATATTGTTAATAATGTACACTTCACATAATTCTTAATTGCTTATATGTCATTGTTTATATAATTGAATTACTTCTATATATATATAAGTAATAACTACATAATATTAATTTATAAACATATAATAATTGATGAGTAAATTCATAAAAAGTCTGAAGTACATCATGGAGTCTGACAGAAATAAAAATTTTCGCCTTTGACTTATTCATCTAACTATAAAACCGTGAATAAAAATTCATACTTCATTTTTAAATTCTAATCAAATCGTAACTACTTTTAAACAATTTTATGTTTTATTACGTCATTAGTAGAAACATAAATTTTATAGATGGATAACAATGAACACGATCTTAATCCGGATCATTCTGGAAAAGTCTATTTATTCTTAACTTGGATACGCTATGTAGTACAATATAATATTTGCTATAAACCAAAATTTAAAAAAATCGATTAGTTTTTAATAAGCATTACCAAAATATAAAAAAAATTCAAGAGATTTATTTAATTTATTTCAGTCTATAATTTTTTGCACATTATTTAGTCTCTTTTAATAATAAAATCCAATATAATGCTATTATAAAAAAAGGAAACGATTTTGTTGATTGTTTCGGATTTATAACAAGTTTCAATATTTATTGCACATTTAAATGGCATCTGTGAAATCGAGTTGGAAACAGGAAATATTGAAATAGTCCTATTTCCGATTCAATTTTATAATAATGCTATTTAAATGTGAAAAATTATTTTAAAAAATGTCAAATAATCAAAATTTTAGATTCGGTATCTTGTTTCATAAACTGGAAATTTAAGTAACATTTAATTTCTTTTTTTGATTGTTTAGGAGGCCGATTTTGGCATTAGCTATCTCAGTATAACATATGACAGATTCAAAGCAGTAAATTTTACCAAACCTTATTTTTCAAGCAGATTAACATTCTTTATTAAAGCGGCTACATATTCTTCTCCTGATCTGAATACAATCATCCGTCCATTTACTTGGAAGGTAAAAATATTTGAGATTTTTTTAAATAAATGTAATATTAAATTAAATACTTATTATTTTAACAATCATTTTCAGCTATGGTTAGCAATTTTAATTTCATTCGTATCTGCCAGTTTTTTTATTTATTATTTGGCAAAATATCGTGCAGATTCAAGAAAAACTCCGCTTATTTCCGATGTTATCTGGTATTTCTTTAGTCTAATTATCTATCAAGGTGAGTATAGAAAGAATGCTTGGAATTTTCTCAAAATAATTAATAATTCTAACTTAATACAGTTAATGTATGTCCAATCCTTATAGATTGGACATACATTAATTGTTTTCTGGACTTTATAATAACATATGTTATTAGATTTCTTCAAATAAATAATGAGTACTTTTAGGTGGCGATCTTTCACAAGCTGACAAAACGAGATGCAGATTTATAATTGCCAGTTGGCTGTTGGCAATTATAGTATTGACTCCATCATATAGCGGTATTCTAACTTCTTTATTGACTTTGCCTGTGCCGTCATTAATTGCAGAAAACGTAGAAGAATTGAACGAAGCTGTTAGATTGGGCAAAGCAAAAGTTGGAACAGTGAAAAATTCTGTATATTATGATATTTTAGTGGTAATTTTATATATAGAACTTGTTATATCATTAATGCCTTAAATTTTTTTATACAAATTTCTCGAATTTATTAATTCTTTCATAATTTATTAGAATTCAAAATCTGATAACTGGAAATACATCAGAGAATCGGTTATAAAGGAATCTGATAGTTTCCAGAATGGAATGAAAAGAGTATTAAATGAAGAAAATTATGTTTTTATTGCTTCAGAAGAATTCGGAATGTTTTTTGCAAATCAAAATGGCATGGATAATTATTTTATATCCAAAGATACATTTATAGAGATTTATAGTGCCATTGCTGTAAAGAAAGATTTCGTATATCTTAATGAGTTTAATCAAATGTAAGGGGTTATATAAATTAATTTTATATAAGATGATAAACGTTAATTGCACTTAATTTTCGTTTTTAAAAAGTATTTCCAGATTATCTCAAGGAGGATTTTTCGATTTATGGCAGAAAAACATAAAAGAAAGAGAAATTTATAAAGCAAGATTAAAAGTACCATCGAAAGAATCTAAGAAAACTGATAGTGGATTTGGTGATATACAAGGGCCATTTATTATCTTAATTGGCGGTTACATACTTTCTACAACAGTTTTTTTTGTGGAAATTATATTTTCTCGTTTATTAAGAAAACGTTAATCATAATTCCAAATATTCATCATATTCGTAACTGAAAATTGTACTAAAATTATTACAAATATTATTAGATAAATTATTGGGAAATCATTGTTCATATTGCTTATCATCACGAAAATTATTCTAAATAAAGTACCATGAAGATTCCATATAATATAAAATAGAATGTATATAATTATGCTTAATAGGCAAAAATAATTATTTTTATGAAATTACACTCAAAAGAAAACTAAATACAGTAATTTATTCTTTTAAATAAATTTAATAATTCAACTTGATTTACTTTGAAATATGGAAATATTTTGAAGAAATCATGTAAGACCAATTTTTTTGTTTTAATTTTATAAATTTTGATCATAATTATTACATATTTATAGTTGCCGGCACAAAACTATCTCAGTTATCATTTAGTAAATATTTCGAAAATATTCATTGGTATGAGATATGGATAATTTTAAGATATTTTACAAAAAAAAGTACTCCATATCAAAGCAGTTCGAGAATTATCCAGTAAATTATTCCTTATACATTTTTAATCAACACAAGAACAAAAGTATTCAATCCGATAATGATATTAGATATTGATTTTTTATAAATGCAAAATGTATTAACAATCAATCATTATATCTCAGATAGCTTTTGTACTCCAATGAAAATATTCCAATCAGAATAATGTATGTGATTGTATTACCGTTCTCCATACTTAAAGAAAATGAGAACTTCACATAAAAAAAAATAATAATAATAATAATAAGTATAAAAGTTATGTTATAGAAATTATTTATTGTAAATTTTATTATAATATTTAGAAAAGTTAACTAATATATAACTTATACATTAAATTTTATGATAAACAAATATTTAGTTAAAATGTTACAAAATTCATATTTCTTTGTCGTTTTATTTTATAGACAAATGTATTTATTATCAACAATATAGGAAAAATGTACAATACTTGAAATAAGAATTCCATTGCTAAAAATCTGTCAACACATGTTTGATTTTTTTAGAAATAAAATATATTTGGGTAAAAACGATTATTTATTCTGGGAATTTTTATACCATTAACTATTCATTCATTGAGAGCAATGGTTTAATATAAACATTCGATAAACTTTTCAATTAATAAAAGTAATATGTATATATTTTAATGAATCTTATATTTCTTCTATTATTATAATGATTCTAATATAGATTTGAATTTATAAAAGTTCGTCTTTAAAATTATTCGAATTATAAAGTTCTATAGTGACTAAAGATTAAGTGCTATACTTTTTCATGCAAAAAAAAAAACAAAGAAATGTAGAAATGGATAAATATTAACGTGACATATATCTCAATCTATTTATATTATTTTACTGATAATTATATAAGTACTGTTTTGACTTATTTTGGATTACAGTGTAGTTGAGTATGAAGCTGATTGATTTTTTATTGGAGACGTGTCGAATTTTAACATTTGAATAAAAAAATTATAATTATATAGAAATCTTAAATGCAATAATCATTAATTAATTAATTAATTTTAACAATCCTATACTTTTCTAATTCATTTTCGTTCGTACCACTAATAAATTACCATTTATCTACCATAATTTCTAAGAATTTTAAATAATTTTTTTGCTTTAATAACATTTACATTTTAAGAATAAATTTCTGAATAAGTTTACTTTAAAAAGTGCCAAAATTGCTTCAAAAATATATAATCAGTTTATAAATATCGTAATAGAAATTCCGACCGAAATTCAAACTAAAGTCGAGAAAACTTTATCGCTTATGAGATACTTTTTGCGGCTTAATGAATAAATTTTATCATTTCTACAGCCAATCAAGTGTCATGAATCAAGAATATTCAAACATTCACAATTAAAAGAGAAAATAATCTCGTAAAAAGGGGCAAAAATCTGAAAAAAAATACAAATATTCACATTAAGTTAACTGAAAGTAATAGTTATATTATTCTTAAATAATTATATACAATGCGTGAAAATTGCATTGCTTTTTGCAAATAGATTGATTTTCAAATGAATTTAGAATTTTATTTTTATTTAGTTTATATTTTATTAGCAAAGAATTGAAAACCTCTTCGAATAAAAAATATATTTTTTTTTAATTCTACTTTAGTTGACGTTATTTAAAAAAATTTTATGAGTACGATGTTGTTCGAATGTTGCATGCTAAATAAATTATAATAATCGATGCTTTTAGACAGAACTTTTTTCATAAATTCACCAACATAAAATTATTTTCATCTGTTTTACAAATGCAGCAATCCCATTTTAAAAATCATACTTTTAATTACTAAAATAATATTCAGTTGGTACATCAACTAATAAGAATTTGATTTTTTAAATAACAATTAGTAATAAATGATTAAAAAAAATCCGTTTTCTAAATCACTTAATATAAAATTTACTGAGCTGAATATTTAATAATAATGTTTTTAATAAAATAAAAACTATTCAATCAATAATTCGTGAGCAGATTGTGTGCAGTTAAAGATGTATATCGGGGGAAAAAACATAGCAACAATCGCTCTGACTAAAGTACTCAATGAAAATTAGCATAAATTCAGTTGTTATTTATAATTTAATAAAACTTAAAACTTATTCCAGTTTGGTTGGTGTTCAGTGTATTAATAAAATAAAAACTATTCAATCAATAATTCGTGAGCAGATTGTGTGCAGTTAAAGACGTATATCGGAAAAAAACATAGTAACAATCGCTCTGACTAAAGTACTCAAAAAATTACTTTAGCATAAATTGAATTCTTATTTATAATTTGATAAAAAAACTTATTCCAGTTTGGTTGTTGTTGAATGCAGAATACGCTATAACGAGTGCTTTTAAAATAGTTTGGTTTTATGACCTTTCTTTATATTTGACATAATGGCTCGAGTGCTGATTTTGAAAGTTGCTTGTTTCCGAGTAACTTAATTTTATTAAAAAATGTTTTCAATTTAACAAACGCTAAACACGAGGATAATCTCTAAGAAACCAATAACTCTTACGCTATAACGAATGATTTTAGAACGGTTTCGTTACGAACCGGTTTTTTATAACCGTTGACTATTTTTTGTTTATAACATGTTTTCTCTTTTTAACGTTTATTAAGTTGAAAATAATTATTTCTATGATTAAATTTTCGCAACAAGTAGCAATTTTCAGGATCAGTATTCGAGTGAATAATTCATATCTAAAGAATAGTTACCAAAAGGAACGGCTCTAAAAGCACTCGTTATAAAGTAAAATTTGTTTTTTTTTTTTTTTTTCTTTAACATTTATTAAACTAAAAATATTCATTATAACGTTAGATTTCCCAGAAAGTAGCAAGTTTCAGAAACAAAACTTTTCCAATATTTTATCTTAAAGATACTTAGATTCTTTGCTGTGTAGAATGAAAACACTCTAATGTTCATTACAACCATCATAAAACTACATTATTATAGTAAAAACTTATTCAATTTTTATATTCGATACAGTATTGGTGTCTGTTATAAACGCAAATCCTGTTTTCTACCTTTAGTTTTTTTTTAATTTTAAACCATTCTCTTATTTTGCAGATAACAACTCGATACAAATGCTTTTAATAAAATTTTAAATAAAAATTTAGAATTAAAATCATAGACTATTAATCCTACATTTTTAGCACGCACACGAATACTTATAAAAAGTAAAATGCAGACATTTTTATGTTTGTTTTATTGTTTATCTGTTTGTTTTATTTAATTTCGAGGGCTTTCAAGCTTACTATAATTATAAATAAAAAATATGTTTTAAAGATTTCTAACACGATTTTGCCCACTAAATTTTAAACGTTTTAATTCATTTTAAATTTACGATATTTTATGTCATAGTTTTGTGTTTAAATATTAATTATAGAAGAAATAATATTAGTTTATGATAAATAACATCATTATCATTAACTGAATAAAAAATATCTAATGCTGATGAAAATTGAAAATAGTATATCAGTATTTTGCTATATTTTGTTGATTGAATTATTTTATAGGGATTTCAAATTATAATAAATTCTTCAACAATATCAGCTTTCTTGTCATAATTTAAAATATTATTATAATATACTTATAATTTCCTTAATAATAATAATAGGATTAATTGTTATTATTATTATTATAAATATTTGCCTACATTGAAAACTTGTATTTTCGAAAGTCATTATAATATATATATTTTTTAAATATAATTCAATATTTTAAGGAAAATTTTGCTTAATATTTTAATGTTATAAATTAGTATGATATATAAATCATCTTAACTACTTATTCATTTTATTGAATGCCATCAAAATATAACAAATAGGTCATTAGATAATACAGAGAGATCTCAAAAGTTTGAACGTTTGTTATTTTAAATGAATGAAGTTATAGGATTAATTAATATTATTTCAAGGACTAATTACCTGATCACCGTACTGGATTTTATAAAAATGTATCAAACAGTTCAAAAGTTTTTAGGGGGATCATGGAAGTTTGAGCTTGTAGTTGAAAATATAAAGTAAAATAGGCCTATTAATTGATGATTAGTATCATCTTCAATGACTTGGCCTTCTACTGAATTTCTTAAAAAGCCGTTAAATTATTTAATTCAAGTTATATTCAGAAACTAACTCCAAAGTTGAATGTTGTTGAAATTTTTTATCCATCCAGAGATATTAATTTAACAATTTTTTCTAATTTCAAAATAATTAAATTAAAGTTCAATCTAAATAAAGAATGAATTGGAATGATGCTAAAGTGATCCATAAAGAGCATGATACCAAAAAAGGTAGAATAGCGGAATCGCTCACCATTTACAATAAGAGGAATGATTTAATTAAACCAATTAACAAGCTGGACCCTACCTCCATTAGTAACGCTTGGAAATGGTGTAGTGATAGATTTTAAAGTACACTGTATCTTTATTTAGATTGAACTTTAATTTAATTATTTTGAAATTAGAAAAAATTGTTAAATTAATATGAAATTTTTATAATATTTATTGTATTACACAATTTATTATTTTATTTATGTTATCTATATAATTCTTTTATTTTATAGTCTGTAACTGTTGTCGCTATGACAACAAAAAAGTGTTCGTAATGTTAAGAATGTTTCTCTTGGAGTTCTTTGGAACATGTTTTGAAATTAACGTTGTGATAGTAGCTGAGGAGGATTTTTCAATAAATCGAAAGTGCTTCTACAGTTTAAGTGTTCTTTTATTGTACTTATGAAAGTGTATCCTGCCATAGTGCTGATATTTTTGCTTACTTACAATTACCATATTTTACATATAGTTAATACTTTGAATAATGCGAATTCGAATAGTGCGAGAAATTTTTGGAACTCATTATTCGCACTAATCGAGCCCTACCTGTGTTATTTTTATTTAATACTCAAATAAAATGCAATGAAATTTTGATGAATGAATAAATAATAAATTGATTAATTAAATGATTATGTTAATCAAACTTATATCATAAATAGTCAGTTAATATTTTTTATACTTATTATATTCTTTCTTCATTGAGTAAGCTTTGGGGCAATATCACCTCACATCCTCTCACTCTCATATACAGGATGATCGAAAAGTCATGCAACCTAAACTTCAATATATCGTAAAACTAGCAGTTAAATTTTAAAAGATTTTTTAAATAGGGTTTTTTTGTCTGTGACATTACTACAGTTCACAATGTTATTTTGTTATTTTATATAGTTATAAGCAAATAAAAGGCCTGATAAGTTTATACAATGAATTTTTGAATTGCATGACTTTTTGATCACTCTGTACTTCAATAATCTGATGCCAGTTTGCTTAGATATCTCTCTATATAAATAATTATAAAAAAAACAAGACTTCAAATTGTTTTATTAATTAAATTATTGCATTAATTATCAATAATTATATAAAAATATGAATTAGGCTTAACTCTTGAAATAACAGACTACTGTTTATTTTAATAGAGAGGAGGACTGTTCAAGTGGCAACTCATAGACAAAATTTGGCCCCCAAGAGTTTAAAATAACAAAAAAACAAAGTAACAAAACAAAATTATCAAAACAATAAAATACAGTTTGAGGACAGAATAATGAAGACATTTATATTTCTTGAAAGTGATAGAGAGCATACTCATAGATTTAAACCCTTTAAAGAATGAAGGATGAAGTGAGAAGAGTATAGAAAAGCATGAGAAAAGAAAGAAAGAGAATCTTGCCTGAAGCATGGCAAGTCATTGATAGAAAAAGAAATTGTCCTTTAGTTATCTCTTATGACACAAGTGAAATGGTAAGAAAGAAATTTTATCCTTTACTCACAATGGAAGAATAATGATGGCAACAAAAATTAATGAAATGATCACAGTTTAAAACACAGAAATTGGCAATGTTGGCAAATTGGCAAATTTGGAATTTCAATTGGAGATGATGACTGGGTGACTCACATTATCTTTTTGAACTTCAATTGTGAACATCACCAGTTCTTAAATATGTCAACTAATGTAGGACATTTTCATGTAGGGAAACACTTAAAATTCATATCTACTATGCATGAGTATTTTTTATCCAATGTAATATTTTTGATTTTCATATAGAGTTTGACATTAATTTGCTGTTTTTATGATTAGTCATCTTAGCTTCCAAACTATTTATCTTGTAAATACATAAAGAACAATTATTTGTATTCCTTCAATATCAAACATGTTGCAAATGATCTTAGATCATGGATATTTTTAGAGGCATTCATCAGTAACCTCTGAGAAACAAGTCTTCCAGGGACTATATTTTTCAATCTAAATTTCATGCACTTTTCTATTCCATTGGCAGCATTAAAAGTATCTGAAACTACTACTAAAAACTTTTTATTTTGTTGCAACCCCCAACTCAATATTCATTTCTTTTACAACTCCTTGCTCAACACTAGACTGGCTCCCTAGTCAGATGCTTTCAGTATATTTGGCTAGTACAACGAAAAAGTTAGAGATAGCCCTAATCAAGAATATATACAATAGGTCCCCAACTTATGTGGTTAATTCAGCTCAAAATTTCCATGCAAGTAAAAACTGCATAAATCCAAAAATGCTTAAATTTGATATATATAAATGTGTACATTAGTAAATGAAATGAATTGTATTCATTTCATAATTTCATTTAGCCATTCCATTATTAATACACCCATTCATTTAGTTATTTCATGAATTATGAGTATACTTTAAGCACAGATAAGAGAACTTAAGATCGTAAATGATATTTTTAAGTAAATTGCTTAATGAATTTCTATAAAAAACAAATAAAAATTCAATACAAATAAAAAGACTTACACATCTGCACATATCTGAAACCACATAACTCAATCACCAAAATTGGGATATAACTTGAAGAGCACCTATATATATATATATTATAGGTGCTCTTCAAGTTATAAAAATTCTAGTAATCAAATTTTCATATTTACAATTTTTTTTTTTGTTTTTATTTTCAAATAATAGAAAATTTCAAAAACTATTCAAGAATTTTAAACATTATTGATAACAAAATGCTCCAGCAACAAATATAATACAAAATTTTATACACTCAGCCCTTCGATTTACACAGTAGATACGTTCCTGGAAAAATCGTGCAAACCGAAACCGTGTAAAACGAGAAACTACGTTCCTGGAAAAATCGTGCAAACCGAAACCATGTAAAACGAGACGCAAAATTCATAGAAAAAATCGTGCAAACTAAATCGATTTACACGGTAGATACGTTCCTGGAAAAATCGTGCAAACCAGAATCATACACTCAGCCCTCGATTTACAAGGTAGATACATTCCTGGAAAAATTGTGCAAACCGAAACCATTTACACAGTAGATACGTTCCTGGAAAAATTGTGCAAACCGAAACTGCTATAAACACGCAGAATTCATACAAAATAGAAGGATATGTTCAATTAAATTGTAAACCATGAGAATTCATACAAAATAGAAGGATATGTTCAATTAAACTGTAAACTGTGTAAATCTTACAAAATAGAAGGATATGTTCAATTAAACTGTAAACCATGTAAATCAGTCTAAAGAAGATAATGAAAAGTCAAAGATATGTTCCTGATAACCGTGTAAAATGAGATAAGGATTAAAGGAAATAGATTGGATTCATTAATTTTAGAAGACAAATTTAATGCTTATACTTTTTCAATTTATTTTTGAAAATGAAAACAAACGCTTATACTTTTTCAATTTATTTTTGAAAATGAAAACATAAACATTAATTAATACGGCACAAAAAAACAAATTAACAATATTCCGTACAAATAAAAACAATAATATAATTCAAAAATTAATAGGCGAGCTGCAAGTACAAATAAAAACAATAAAAGCATTCAAACATAAATAGGAAAGCTGCAAACCTGAGTTGAGTTTAGTTGAACTGCGAGACTTGGACAGTAAAAGTTAATAGTGAGCGATAAATTGCGAACTGCGAGACTTGGACAGTAAAAGTTAATAGTGAGCGATAAATTGTAAAAGCAAAAGTGGACTAAGAACTGTGAGTTTTTCTAAATTAAAGACAGATTAGTGTTGTATGAGATAATTATCAGATTTCTATTGGAATATTTAGTTATAGTGAAACAAGATTATTTTGTTTTGTGTGAATAAATTGTACTATACAGATTATTTTGTTTTGTGTGTAAATAAATTGGACTATATGAAATATAGAAATTTTGTTTGTTTGTGTGTAAATAAATTGGACTATACAAAATATAGCTGTATTCACTCATTATTAATCTCTACGGTGTGTAAATAAATTGGACTATACGAAATATAGCTGTATTCACTCTTTGTTGTATTGAATTTAGTTATAGTGAAACAAGATTATTTTGTTTTGTTAATTGGACTATATGAAATATAGCTGTATTCACTTTTTATTAATCTCTACGAACTCGTAAACTATATAGCTGTATTCACTCTTTATTAATCTCTACAAACTCGTAAACCCACAAAACAGTATTCACTCTTTATTAATCTCCCATCTATGAGACTATATGAAATATAACTGTATTCACTCTTTATTAATCTCTACAAAACTCATAAACCCACAAAACGTAACAATATGATACTCTTTTAATTATAAATGGCCTAATTTATAATTTTATTTATGCAAAACAATCAAAATAAAACAAAAAAAAATTTTTTTGTTTTCATTTAAAAACCGCATAAAAGCGAAATCGTGTAAATTGAGTGCCGTGCAAATCGAGGGCTAGGTGTAGTTATTTAGCATATTATGGCAGCATTTTAAGACAGTAGTATTCACACCAAGAAATTATCACTTTCTAATTGGTTCAATTATGAAATATATTACAAAATACAATATTTGCAATGGTTTCAGTACTTTTGAGTATTATAACAATAGTTTCTGAGTTACAAATTTTCCAAATTATGAGCAAAATTTATGTATTAGTTAAGTTTGCAACTCAAGGATTGCATATACAGTCAAACCTCAGTTCACAAATTTAATTCGTTCCTGAAGGTCGTTCATAAACCGAAACTATTTTCCCCATAGGAATTAATGTAAAGTGTCATCTGGGATCCAGGAAGGACCCCAGATGATTGCTTATTTAAACTTTTACAACAGTACTTTATGCATAAGTTCTTAACACAAAATTAATGAAACTTTTACAACAGTACTTTGTGCACAAATTCTTAACACAAAATCAACGGAAACAAATAAATCTATCACGAAAAAAGATAAACACAACACTAAGCAGATCAAATATAGACAAAAATTTAATTTATTTTTACCATATCTGTATGAACAGAGTTGATGGCATAAGTGGAAGATGGTGAGGAAGTGAAATGTTTGGTAGGGGATTCCTTTTTCCTTTTTTTTGTCTCTTGACACTACTTGACTAGGCTCCACTAGTCAACTAGGTTCCACTAGGCTCTGTTTCACTAAAAACACAGTGTGATTTGTTTTTGTTTACATTTTAAAATGTTTCTAAAGTGGCACATGGCATTATCATTGATAATGTCATGTTGATGGCTTGCATGTTTGTAAATCAAGACACAGTAGGTCATCTGAGACATTTTGTTTTCAGAAAATTTGTTCATAAATCAAATTGTTCGTGATTTGAGGCATTTGTGAACCGAGGTTTGACTGTACAATATATACAAGGTGCGTCAGCTAAATCCGGACAAATTTCAAATCGAATTTCCCACCATATTTTATGTCAGGATTTCCCGCCATATTTGACATCAATGCTATGATGCTGCTGACGTTTTAAACGATGCGTTTGAGGATAAGTACAAAATAGCTGATCAGTTAAGATCGAAGGATGCGTTTGAGGATAAGTACAAAATAGCTGATTAGTTAAGATCGAGTACAAAATATTTTATTTACGTTGTAATTGGAATTTGTGCCTGATGATGGTTTAATAAACTGAAAATGTTTGCAAGGCATTTAATAAAAGACTCTTTATACTGCAGTGAAGTGCTTTTTTGGTTCATTTATGGTTAAATGTTAAATAAATAAATATGAATAAAAATAAAAAAATGCATAAAGGAAATGTCTATCTAAAATCTCTATATGTCTTTTCTATGAAAATGATTAAAAACTAATCTGAATTTTAAGCTTCCACTTCAACTAGACATTCTGTATAGAAATGAGTTGCTTATATTATAGTAAGACTGATATATCATTATAATTTGTTAAATTAAATTTAAGCTTCTATTCAGAATAGAGTGTCATATTTATGCTTATTTTATTAACCCTTTCAGACCTGATTTAATTCTATTTATTCTAAAATTATATAATTTTAAATTTAGCATCTTGGGCAAAAATAGAAAATATTTAAAAAAAATAGAAAATATCATGTGCCTTAAATGGTACGCCAGGACCGAAAGGGTTAATATCGAATTCTTTGGGCATTGATTATCCAGTTTTCACGATATTTTACGAATTAATCTACATGGCATTTAATTTAAATAAATTTTTGTAATACTACGATATATTGGGTTGTCCGGAAAGTTCATGCCGATTTTGAAGGAAAATTGAAACGCAGGAGATTTAAATTTTAGTATACATTTATTAAATTATATAGGTGCCATTCTGTTCTACAACCTTTCTTCATCTTTCAGGCAACTTGAAAATTCCGTCCTTCCAGAATTTCTCAGAATTTTCATCGAAAAACTTTTCTACGTGATTTTTTATCTCGACCAGAGTTGAAGTTTTTTCCATTAAGGGAATTTTGTAATGATCGAAATAGGTGGAAATCAGAGGGTGCAAGGTCTGGTGAATATGGTGGATGGGGTAGAACATCCCAACCGAATTCCAACAACTTTTGTCGAGTTATCAAAGACACGAGGCCACCCATTGTCCTGATGAAACACGACGCCCTTTCAATTCACTATTTCTGGACGTTTTTGTTCAATTGCTGTCTTTAATTCGTCTAATTGGGAACAATACTTCTCTGAATTTATCGTCTCGTTGTTTGGTAAAAGCTCTTAATACAGGATCCATTTCCAATCCCACCAGACACAGAGCATGACCTTCTTTGGATAAAGACCAGCTTTTTTAATTTTATTTAAAAATGAAAATATATAAAGTATTAATATTTGATTACAAAAATGGAAAATTTAAAAATCAACCATGCAAGTTTTAAAATAATTTTTATCACTTTAATTTAAATATATTTGATATTTTAAAACTACAAATAAATTTTAAATTTGAATTCTTACAATTGCTGTTTCCGAGGTTTCTTCCTGGGAGATGCTTCAATAGGAACAGATGGCACTGATAATAATTTGTTAGTAATTTCTATAGAAGTATTGGAATCTGAAAGATAATTTAATAATTAATTATTAAATATAGAATAATTAAAAAGAGCATTAAATTATATATATTATGAATATAAAATCATTTAAATAAATTTTTAAAAATTACAGTAATCAAACTAATTGGCTTATTATCCAATTTAAAATTATCTAATCATGTCGAGTATATCCCTTCATTCAGTATATGTCCATCATATTACTGTATGTTAGATGCTTGTGTTCAACATTTTCATTTTGATTGGAAAAATACAGCACTATATGATTTTATATTTTATGCTATATCATAATTATAAAACTATTTATAAAGAAACAAACATATATGTATAATTAAACATATATCTATTTTGTTATTGATAATCACCTAGAATCAAGTTTATAAAAGATATTAAAAATATTTTCAGTTAAAAAATAATTATAGTTTAAACATTAATTTATTTCAAAATATTTACTAAAATTCTATTTTAGCACTATACTGATAAATTTGTCAGTTCGTTTTTACCTGCTTTTATGACTACATAATTGAATTATAATAACTAGACTAACACATTAAGCAGTATCATAAATACATCAAAAATTTTTGGTGTATTTATGATACTGCTTAATGTGCTAGTCTAGATATTATAATTCAATTACTATACAGATATTTTAGCACTAATAATTTATAAAATAATATTTTTAAAAATCTATTGTTATTTTAAACTTTTTAATTTATTAAAAATGAAGAAACTACACAATATTCAAGAAAAAGGATAAAGTAAATAGATACAAGGAGAAATATGCATCAATCTACAGGATAAGTAATTATTTTTGGATGATTTTCATTATGCTTGACTAGTTGACTTACTGATAAGTTAGTTTTAATTTATAACATTTTTAAATCATATATTTTTGTAAAAAATAATGTTTATTTTCAAAAATAAAATAAAATAAAAATACAAGTGCTTCCCCATTTAACATTTCACCAACATTTTACAACCATTTCACTTATGACAATCTGACTTTATAACTGCCCTTAAAATACTTCAAACTTGGCTTTGTTTTATTGACATTATTGGCAATAAATTTTTCATTTTATTAAACATTTAAATTCAATTGATGGTCATGTAGTAAAGCAATTGCTTACTACTTTGGAGGATCCAAGTTCAATTCCAAATGATTTTACCACCTTGGAAGATGTCCACTATCTACTATTATTACTAAAATTACTACCACTATCAGTCATTTTTGAGTTATGATTTTTTAACCTCAATACTACCTAATATCAAAATATAACACCATCATAAGTAGAGGAGAAATTGTAATTTTTTATTTAAAACATCAATAATTCAATGAATTATTTGTAATTATGAAAATAAACAAGATGACAAAATTACAAATTGTTTCAATTTAAAAATTCAAATACTATATTTTAACAAATCTAAGATGCCATTGATTGCAAGATCCAGTATTATTTCATCATCACAAAAAATAAAATTAAATAAAAAATTAAATTAACAAAAAATTTATTTTAAATAAATAAAATTCACAAGAATATAATTAATTTTCTCTGCAAATAAATATAAAAATGTAGGTATTTCTCTAATGAATGATGAATTTTCATCTTGCTAATATCAAATTACATCCCACCACTCTGTTTTAGTGATTTTTTGCATATACAATAACTTTTGTTTCATTGCAGCATCATAATGTAATCATCTTGAAGCATTTCAAGTACAGTAAAACTTGTCTTGAGAGACCACCTCTGGTGCAATCAAAAAGTGGTCTCTCATTAAATGCGCAAAATAAATGTGTGTCAAGCAAAGGAATCTATATATTTAATCTATATTAAAACATTTAAATATATATATATACAATATATGTATGTACACGATTTCATGATTCTGCGGTCATATATTTACTATCAAAATTTTATAATGCGTGATAGATTTTATCAAATGCACTATTTTTTGATCGTCAAAAATGAGTTTTGATCGTCAAAAATGTGAATTATTGTTCACATTTAAAAAGAAAAATTATTTAAAAAGAAAACTCATTTTTGACGATCAAAAATGAGTTTTCTTTTTAAATAATTTTTTCTTGCTGACATAAACATCAAAGAGGAATACAGTATATAAAAGCAAATCTATTTCAATCAGTATCATCAGCAGCTGATCAATTATCTTACAATAGAACTTACAGTAAATATGACGTCATCGCGGCGTCATATCTAGGTATATTATTATGACATACCAAGGTGTGATGTCATTGTGATAGATATTCACGATAGGCGGCGTTGCGTTTAGAAATCAACCCGTATGTTCTCCTAGACCAGTAGTTCTCAACCTTTTTTCTGTTTAGGAACACATTTTAATATTTTAAAATTTGGTGGCACAACTTTTAAATAATAATTTAGATTTAATCAACCTTTTTTCTGTTGAGGAACACATTTTAATATTTTAAAATTTGGCGGCACAACTTTTAAATAATAATTTAGATTTAACAATGAATTTTTATTAACTGATTACTGTATTTATTCTTATTTATTACATTCAGATTACATACTCGTAGGAGATCATTAAATGGCGATCATTATTAAGTACAGATTTAGTTACCTGTATTCTTTAACCTGTATTAAGTTATAGCGCCACCTGCGGATTTTGTCTTTTTAGAGAAACTATAAATTTAATTTAATTTTTGTTCCTTAATTTTAAATCATAAATAACGACAAAAAATTTCGGCTGTCGCAGAAATCCGAGGATTATATT
>AYEL01079982.1:0-11773 GCA_000484575.1 Olivierus martensii | reverse complement strand
GGCAACAACAACGCCACCTGCTTTTTCTGCTGTGATCGACCTCTTCAAATTAACCTCCGAAACCAGAATCCTGGAGGGAAGGCGAAGCTACGATCCTCGGTTCTTTGCGGCGCTGATCGGCCGAACTGGAACTCTGGATCTATCGATTAGGTGGACTGTGGATGCAGGGAAAGCGATACCGAACCGCGTCCTAGTCTCAGTGGAAACTATTATATGATTAAACTGTGTTACAGACCTCTATAGTGCCTGAGACTTTGATGGCATGTGTCTGTGAGATAAAACTGAGCTGAGCTGTTTACCTAGAAATTTTATCCTGTATTTTTATAAATAATTGGCTATATTTCTTTACTTAATCCATCTTTGGATGCTTGACAAGATATCTCAAGAATAATCATAAAGTATTCAAATTTTAGTTGATTTTTTATTTTTATTAATTTTGAAATATTCATTTGATCTACATAAGATGGCCATGTTCGAAATTTTAAAAATTCTATACGGCAATTCGGCAATTCGGATCAATCTGAGTAGATATCTGAATAGATCACGTGACTTCTGAGTTTCATCTGACTTGTCTGACTCATCTGACTTGGCATTTACCGAACGCATATGTCTGCTTCTCTCTGACCAACATGGCGGGACGAAGTGATAAATTAATACAAGTTATTACACATATTACAATGCTTTACATGCATAGTAATATCGAATAAAAAAATTTT
This sequence comes from Olivierus martensii, assembly GCA_000484575.1. NCBI lineage: Eukaryota > Metazoa > Arthropoda > Arachnida > Scorpiones > Buthidae > Olivierus > Olivierus martensii. The sequence goes on along the minus strand of AYEL01079982.1, from coordinate 11,057 downwards.
ACACTGAATTAGTGGCTAATCATCCTCAATATAAATACCATTTATTGAAATAATTATCAATAAAACAAATATAAATTAACAACGCATTAATGAATAATAAAGAATTTCTTTATCAATTAATAATAATAGCGAAGAAACTTTAGGACGAAGCAACGTGAGCATACTTTTCAACCAATAAACACACACGAATTCTCGTATTAATAATGTCTACTTATGTAAAGAGAATATATCTTTCCTTCAGTTATACGGTTTTGCTCTCTGAATGTTAGTTAGAGTTGAAAAACTTCATCACTTTCATTCATTTCAATTTAGCATAAATATCTCATGGGCGCCGCCATGTTGCTCAGACCAATGTCAGAAACTACAGAGATGACTGACGAAGATCTGAGTTCAGAACTCGTCAGTTGTCTGATTTGCCGAACGCGGCACTTTAGTCAGATATACGTCAGAGCTCAATGCCGAACGATTGTTGTTCAGATTTCTTAAGAATTCTGAATTGCTGAATACGCCATATATTTGAAACAATTTATCACACATGAATGATTATACAGTATTATCAGTTATGCTTGCAATTACTTTTTAATGTCTTTTACATCTTAATTTTCTTTTAATTTATTATGTTATGTCAATAAATATTTTGATAATCGCTTGACCAAATTATTCTTTCGTTTCTTTTCAGTTTATAATTTTTAGTTTATATAACGTTTATATTTATTTGAAATTACTTCATTTAATAAATATTTACATATTCAAATGAGACTTTATTTACATAAAGTACAATACTGTAATTATAATCTTAAAAACTAATCAGATTAAAACTCAGTAACTACAAAAACAGTTGTCATTTAGAGGTCTATTCCCATTAAATATGAATTGTTTCTGAAATTCCTGCTTTTAATCGAATTACTATAATTTAAATTGTCATTATATAAATATATTTACAACCATAAATATTGCATATAGTATATATATAAAGTTATGTACGCTTCTCTGTATAGTTTTCCTCAAAACGATTGGAACAAACTTGCAAGTAATTAAATAAACTTAAAAATACAGTATTGCATTATGAAATTGTACAATAACTGGTTTCAAATCTCATTTATGTAACAACTGATCTCAAATTATTATGATATAATATTATTATTATATTATGCTAAATTTGCTAATAGACAAAGATCATTTCAAAGAATTATTTTGTTTCTATAATATTAGTAACAATTAAAGAATTAATAAAAATATTTATATTTTATATTACATTTCGATGTATTGACTACTATATGGAATTCAAATTATCAACCACACTGTTTATTATATACATATATTATTTTCTTTCATATGTACTTTGACTTATAGGATACCAAAAACAATTAAACAATTGCAAAAAGTTAAGAAGAAACCATATTTTCATTGTTGATATCGCCACTTACTAATTTTTATGGGATATATCATTTTGATAATATAATTATTTTAGTCATATTTCCATAAAATTTCCGTCAATTGTTCTACAGAAAATGAGACTGATTATTATTACTATTTTCTATACATAATACTTTGACTTATAGGATACCAAAAACAATTAAACAATTGCAAAAAGTTAAGAAGAAACCAAATTTTCATTGTTGATATCGCCACTTGCTAATTTTTATGGGATATATCATTTTGATAATATTATTATTTTAGTCATGTTTCCATAAAATTTCCGTCAATTGTACTACAAAAAATGAGACTGATTATTATTATTACTATTTTCTATATATAACTCGTAATTTTGCAAACAATACACAATTGATTTTTCGCTTGGGGAAAATATAATTTAACTTATTAGCGTTATCCGTAAATTTGAAACAAAGAACTGAATAATTCCGAATTATTTAAAGTTAGAATAATTCGGAATTAGAATCCAATTATAAAATGAAATTGTTATTTGATTTTTATATCCTAATTAGGATATTAAAATTAAATTTAACTCCAAGGGTTGGATATTTTTGTGCAAACTACAAAGACAATAGAATCCTTCATAAAGAGGTCGGCTAGATGGCCTTTGGCTTACCATCCTGGAGGATCTCGCTTCAAATCCGGGTCCCGGACCTCCAAGTTTTCAGGAGGGGTCCAGGCCCGGCTTGTTGAACCCTATCATTCAACTATCTGGTTGACCCCATCATGGGTTCTAGCATAGAATCCTTCATAAAGAGGTCGGCTAGATGGCCTTTGGCTTACCATCCTGGAGGATCCCGCTTCAAATCCGGGTCCCGGACCTCTGAGTTTTCAGGAGGGGTCCAGGCCCGGCTCGTTGAACCCTATCATTCAACTATCTGGTTGACCCCATCATGGGTTCTGTAAGTGGCCGCCGCCAGATACAGAATATCCCGTGAGGATATGGCGGCTTAATCTACCTAACCAACCAACCAATCTTCATAAAGAATATTAAGTGAATGATTCCAATGATCATTATAACACCAATTGGAATATGAACAGGCATACAGGTACTTTTGTTTTCTTTTGCATATCAATATCGTTACTTTATTACTTGAAGAACCGGATTCGGAGTCCCATACATCGAGATTTTTCAGGAAGTGTGTGAGATCGGTCAGCGGTGCATTTGCATCCCTCCAGGCCTTTAGGCTATAAGAGAATTCAACTATTATAGTTCATAAATTAAATAAAAAAAAATAAAAACAGTATGATTTTGGGGGTCTTAGGAGCGAGCCTAATGATAATCGTGCCACTGAGTCTGGCCATTAAATATCATTCTTCAATTTTCTGACCGCTCATACCGGATGTTAATCAGCCTGAGATAAATTCTAAAATGGTGGGTGCAAAAATATTTTTTTCTGAGATATGGTATCATAATTAAAATTAAATTAGCTTAACCGTCTACTGGATTGGCCACATGGAAACTTTTCGGAATTTCCGCTCAAATATCCTGGGTACGGATTCTTCAGAAATTTGAAAGAACTTGGGCCCGGCCAGTCGATACGCATCCTCTACAGTCAGGCAGATTGCTCCATGACTATGACTGACATGTGGAAGAAGCCCAAATTTGCACCGCCTTAAGTAATCAATAATTGGGAGTGCAGTCATCTATTAATAATAAAATATAACCTTATTAATAATAAGCACTGAAAATCATCATTGTGAATTACTTTACTTGTCAATTTAAAAGTTTGTAGAGATGGATATAGCAAATATAAAATTCTGAATGCCATTTTATATCCAAGACTACTGTATATAGTATACATTTTTATCAATATCATATGTAGAATACAACATAAACAACTTTAAAAGATGTTCTTTTCAATTATAATATTAAAAATACGAAATTTTTAGTTTGAATCAATAATTGATTTATCTACGCTTCCTGTTACTATATATGTACTAATAACTTCATTTTTCTCAATTAGTTTCTACAACATTTACTTATACCATTATTTCTTATAGTCTATGCTGCATTCTCTAATAATTTATTATTTTATTGAATATTATAAAGTTTTCAATAATTTAACATTAATAGGATACATTAATTCTACTTACCATGGGCATTATTTAATAGTTAAAATAACAGTTCGTTTAGAATGAAACTGACAATTAAATCTATTTTTCACTATCAAGAGTAATCCCTCATTCATTGCAATTCTTCAGACATTACAGTACTTTTTCTATAGAATTAGATTAATAAAATTATTATTTAATTAAGAGTTTATATAAACAGTTATACAATAATTGTATCACGATTATCATTAAGGTATGTCTGTTTCAATATATGTACGTACTGTTAAGCACATAATATGAGATCTGGAGCAATAATTTATTCGAAAAAAAGATTCTACACGATCTACAACGAAATTATAAATTTGTTTCTTCTTAAACTTCATATTATTCATATAGAATTAGGGGGAAACGAATTTATAGTACAGTATAACATATTTTTATATGAAGTTACAATAATCTATTGCAATAATATTTCTGAACTTGTAAAATATAATTTAGTTGTAAACAATATTACAAAATATAACAGGTTTTTTCATTGACATCAGTAAAATTTTGAAAGTTAATACATACTCCATAATTTATTTAATAATGAAAAATCATTATAAAATAAAATTCGTAATTTATTCGATTCCCAAGCATTCTTTTTTTTAATTAATGACCATCTTGAACTTCATAATAAAGTGAACTATAAAAAATAGGAATGATTAATTTATAGAGATTTGATATTTCACTATACCGTTATCTTTATTCTAGACTCAAAAATAGTCACTGTTAAAATTTAATGTATCATAATAAAGTTCTCTTTTCACCGCTTCATGTAGAATTAATGATACAATTTTTTAGGTACAAAATTAGAGAAGAATATCACCTACGTGTTTAAAATTGTACAATATTTCATTCAGCTGTCGTGATTGAAGTAAATAAATATATATAAGTATTAGACAGGAAAATTTATTGAAAACGACGGATCGAAAAGAGCATGGATTAATTAAAAATACGGTAGACTCCCGATTATCAGGGTAGGATTAACCGAGATTAATCCACAATGCAGAAATGACATTTAATTATCAATATTTTATCTTAGATACAATATCTGAAAGATATTTTTAAACATGTGTTTCTTTATTATATCTTTCAAGTTAGATAATTACTGATCAAAATTAGAATCAAATAAAAATTACAAATATTTCGATAATTTCTTGCTTCAAATAAACACATTTCTTGTATCCTTTTTTCAATAAATAGAAACATTTGAATAAATATATGAAAGCAATTTATTTATTTAGCCATAATTAATAATAGAACATTTGAATAAATATATGTAAACAATTTATTTATTTATTCAAAATTCCCAGTTTTTTGAATAATTTGCGGATTATCCAGGAAAATTAATTTTTCCCCTACTACTCCGGTTAATTGGGCGTCTACTGTTTATATAGTACAGTGGTACCTCGCAATTCGACACTAATCCGTCACCGAACTAGTGTCGAATTGAGGGACAGTTTTTCCCATATAAGACTATGTAAAAATAGTTTAATTCGTTATTGGATCCCCATCCCATTCCCCTAATGGGTGAGGTGAGAGATACACTATATTATTTACTTTATTATATGTGCTTTACTATTGTAAAACACATAGGCCTATAATAAAGTAAATAATATAGTATATCTCTTAAGTAATTTAGTGTGTTTTACTAGTAATTTATTATTTAATAATGTATTGTAGTATTTTATTATTTAATAATGTAATAATGTAATAATTAATGTAATAATTTAATAATGTAATAATGTATATGTATACTAGTATTTTATTATTTAATAATGTATTGTAGTAATTTAGTGTGTTTTACAATAGTAAAACACATACAAAATATATTTTATACACAACACACAATTTATTAGCCCTTGGATGTTGGAATAAAATCTTCTTTATCCTGTTCTACCTTTGAATCTGTGAAACCAGTCTCGACTTGCTTTAAATTTCGCAATTTGATCTGAAGTGTATTCTGGAATTTACTTCTGTAATTTTTCGAAAATTAATCTAGCTTTCATTGCCTGAGTTACCGGATCTCCCTTTATCTATTTTTTATCTAATCTAGGTGAGAAGCAGCTTTTCCATCTCTTAACTGATTAAAGATCTATTCTTGTCAGAAATTTTTTGTGTTCTAGCACACACTCCAGTACTTTTAATCTTCTCTCTCTTGCAAAACGTTGCCAAGTTATTCTAGAAAATTATTTTACCTTTCTGCACTTTATCTATAATTTCTTTCTTCTTCTTCTCTATGATCAACCAAGTTCTTCTTTCCTGAATTATTCTTCCATTCAGTTCTCTTTGAACCCATCTCTAATTCACTCAAAAATAATAATAACTACGGATGCGTAAATTTTTTAGTTTCTGAAAAATGCAGAATTGAAAATTAAAACAAACAACACGAACAAACACACCAAACAGCCTAACAAGAACTGACAAATAACCGTGCAAATAACAAATTTCCTCACACAATTCCATGCACCTTCCTGCGAAACTCAATTGTCGAATTGCGAGGTACCACTGTATACTAAATAGAAAATAAAATTTCTTGAGAACAGCATGAACCCATCTCTAATTCACTCAAAAATAATAATAACTACGGATGCGTAAATTTTTTAGTATCTGAAAAATGCAGAATTGAAAATTAAAACGAACAACACGAACAAACACACCAAGCAGCCTAACAAGAACTGACAAATAATCGTGCAAATAACAAATTTCATCACACAATTCCATGCACCTTCCTGCGAAACTCAACTGTCGAATTGCGAGGTACCACTGTAAACTAAATAGAAAATAAAATTTCTTGAGAACAGCGAAGAAGCTGATTTCAAAAACATATATAAAAATATATTCCAGAAATTTTTAAAATTTAGTTATAAAATGAATTTGAAAGTTAATTTTTTGTGTTTTCATTTAGATTGTTTTCCTGATACAGTAATGCTAATACAATGATCATAGTGCAAGATAAAATATTTTGACAGGATAAGATATGAAAAAAATGTATTAAGTATGCTAGAATGCCAGATATTTTTAATTCTTATTTTTGATTAAAAGATAGTCAAAACTTATAGGTGAATCCATTATCATTCAATGGGATTGCAAACGATTGAAATGTTAGATTAGTGTTGTTCAAAAAAAAAAAAAAAAATTGCTGAAGAAAATTTTACTCTAAATGATTAAAAAAAAAAAAAAAAAAAAAAAAAAAAAAAAAAAAAAAAAAAAAAAGGAATTGCTGAAGAAAATTTTACTCTAAATGATTATTTTTTTATTTTTTTAAAGAGAAAACGGTCATTTAAAATAAATTATTTCTTCAAAGAAAATATATTCCACATATTTATTTATCCCTTCCTTTGTTAAATATTCTTTCAGTGTAACCTTTTTTTTCAACTGACTTTATTCAATATAAAATGCTTATTTTGTTATAAATTTAAATATAAGAAAATTAAAAAAGAAAAATCATTTTATATACAGTACTATATTGCTCTTCTTTGTAAAAAATATCCTTGCATGATCAAAAATTACACAGTATATCACTTTCGAAACAAAATAGCAATTTTAATACTATATACGTATATAAGATATTCCTAAAAGGTCTAGCAATTTTAAAATCTCAGATGATACTCATCAAAACAAAGCAAAATGTCCATATACAGTCAATCAAAAAGTATTGGGACACAACAAACTGTCAATCATTTATTGAAAAATAAATAAATAATACACTGAAATTAATACTGTTTTCACTAAAACAAAGTTTTTAATCTAAAAATTCAAGAAAACATATTGAAATAAATAAGAAATCCCGACATCTTTGTGTTCAAAGTGAAAAATCACGCTCAAAAAAGTATTAGGACATAGAACATCTTGTGTTCAAAGTGAAAAATCACGCTCAAAAAAAGTATTGGACATAGAGGAAAAAGTCCAAGATAATAGCCATAATTTGGCAGAATTGTCATTTAAAGGTACTATGTAAGAGATCTGAAATTGGAGAAGTTTATTTTAAGGCGATTTCAATCAAACTTTCAGTACGGGTCGGAAAAAATGTGAGATAATATTAGATATAATTATATGTCTTAGCAAATTCTAGTCTAGCTTTACGATTCACTTCATTTATGAATGGTTTCTTCTTACAATTTAGATGAGGCTACTTGGATGCCTATAATAGCGATTTCAACCTGTGATCCGTAGCTCATTATCAAGTGATCCATGGCTTATTATCGACTTGGTGTTAAGTAAGTGCTTTGATTTTGTTCTAATCCTCCCAATGTTTTTATTGATCGTATAAAATATATGCGATTTTTGTTGAAATGAATAAGCAATTCTTCGTATTTGTCTAGATTGCCATTTTTACTTGCTTCCATATTGTTTATTTCTCCTCCCCTACCAATACTGACGTGTCACATGAAAATTAAATTTCACATTCCAATTATTTTCCGTTATTATCTTACAATTTCCTTGTTATCTGCCAATTAATTAACAACTTGTTATTTAATATAGGCTTATTCATCTATTGAATAAAAGCAATTGTGTTTATGGCATTGCGATATTACTATAAGCTGTTATTCCGCAACTATATATAGTTGAAAAGTGGTCCTTTGATGTAAAAATGATGGGAATCGCTGCTTTATAACATCTCCAAATTTTAGCTTTCTAGGTAATAGGGAAGAATTCACATTTGTGCGGCATATATTCATACATACATCGTCTGAATACAATGCATTATATACGTATATAAAGATGCTATTATTGTATAAATTAAAGAAAATCTTTTAATTTAAATAAAATTATATTTTTTATTTTTCTTCTAGATACAAAAGATGAAATTCAAATACATCGAGTTATCACTTTTTACTTCACTCTCGGTATCTGATGAGTTAACTGAAGTAACTATTAATGTATTACCTTTGGGAGGAGTTGCTGGATTTATGGTATTTTCTTTTTCCATTTTTACCTGCCTAAGTACTAATTGGGTTATCAGTAAACCTTGGTTGGGATTAGCAGCTGGCATCTCTGCTATTTTATGTGTTTTATCGTCTTTTGGCTTTGTTTTAATGTGTGGAATACCTTATATAGATATTGTATTGTCCATACCTTTTCTCATGCTAGGTAAGTATTTTTACTCAATATTAATTTGATATTTTGCATTTTAATTTTTGCTATACAAGAATTAAATATCATAAAGTATTTCCTGATATAGATCAAATTCTGTAATATATTTTTAAATTATTTTCTTAGGTATTGGTATCGATGATTCTTTTGTATTGATTGCTGCTTGGAGAAGAACTAATCCTAAGGATTCTGTAGAAGATAGAATGGGTAAAACATTCTCTGAAGCTGCTGTTTCCATAACTCTTACTTCTCTAACTAATTTTTTTTCCTTCTGCGTGGGACTCGCTACCCCCTTCAGAATGATTCAAATATATTCTATTTATGCAATGACAGCTATTGTGTTTTGTTACTGTTATGAAATAACTTTTTTTGGAGCCTGCCTCGCTCTTAGTGGTTACAGAGAGAAGAAAAAACTTCATCCTTTATCATTTCAACCAATTATATCTAAAATGGAAGCGGGTATATTTTTTCATTCATTATTTTTCTGAAATATATAAACAGGATTATTGTTACAAGTCTTTACTACGACAGGTAACTTTATATAACTTATTTAAATGCATATTCCTGCCGTAGTGATTGCTCGTTACAGAATCCTTTACAATATATAATATATAAATTCTAGAAATATACCTGTATATTTATTTTTCCAGTTGGAAAACATCGACTATACAAACTGTTTTGTTATGGCGACGATATAGACTATAAGAAAGAAACAGTTTGGCTGATGATCTTTTTTCGAGACTATTTCTCGATTAATAACTTATTTAAATGCATATTCCTGCCGTAGTGATTGCTCGTTACAGAATCCTATACAATATATAATATATAAATTCTAGAAATATATATTTATTTTTTCAGTTGGAAAACATCGACTATATAAACTGTTTTGTTATGGCGACGATATAGACTATAAGAAAGAATCAGTTTGGCTGATGATCTTTTTTCGAGACTATTTTTCGATTTTATTAATTAAAAAATATTCTAGGAGCATCATATTATTACTTTTGTGTATATATCTGGGAATTGCTGCCTATGGATGTTATAGCATCAACGAAGGAATGGATTATAGACACGTTTTTCAATATGACTCTTATGGTTGGAAGTACATGGACTGGCATTATAAATATTTCACACAATATCCACATAGAATACAAATTGTAATAAATAAAACTCTAGATTATTCAAATCCTGTCATTCAACAAAAAGTAGAAAATTTGTTACAGACATTTGAAAATTCTTCCTTCTGCTCTGGACAGGAACTTACAGAATCATGGCTAAGGTTAGTATTTTTATCTTCAATTTAAAAATTATATAATCAAGATAAAACAAATATCATTATTTAAAGTTTTTATTTTTTATGTATTGTATATACTATTTTTATTAATAATTATATATAAGCTGCAGAAATAGACATATTTTCATTCGAATTTTTAAATAAATTTTAGAATTTACGATAAAATAAGGTATTCAGGTCCTCTTTATCCGATCACTTCCTTCTCATTCAAAACCATGTCATATGTGGCTCCATCTATTTGAAATGGACGGCAGAATATCTTATAAACTAAATGTATTTTCATCCATCTTTAGTCTAAATTATTTTATTATTAACCTTATTTTGCGTGTTCCTTTCTCTTCTTAATAGCACAGCAGATTGCACTTTTAAGCCTGCACTGACTATAATGAATCTTGTTTAGCCCTATTTATATCATTAACTTTTAATAACCCGAATATCGTCTGCTGCCTAACGTGACGTCATTTCCTCTAATGCGCATTAAGTATTTTTTATAACAAATTAAATAATTCGAATAATTTTAAATAAATTTATTTTAAAAAGCATAATCAATAAAGTTTTATAACTACTTGTAACACAGTGCATATTTATTCCGGTTTTAAAATTAGTATATAGGCTCTATTTATTATTATTATTTTTTATCAGCCTATTCTCTTTTCACCCCAGGGGCAGTAAGAGGAGGCCCTATATTTGATTTAAAATAAAAAATATGTTTTTAATGTAGCCCAGTCTTGCTTCAATCTTTGAATTAAACTAATCAGTAATTTGATCTAATATTAATAAATTTAAGTTAACTAAACAATTTATTATTCTAAAGTTTTTTTGTTAATTAAAGTATACTTGTAATTTAAAAAAAAAGTGTATTATATATTTATATATAATTAAATTTTATCTATATATGTAAAACTGAATGTTATCTATCACAGTTTGTCTGGCCTCTATACATTCCCATAACTTTTGATCTATCAGGATTTATAACTACTTGTAACACAGTGCATATTTATTCCGGTTTTAAAATTAGTATATAGGCCCTATTTATTATTATTATTTTTTATCAGCCTATTCTCTTTTCACTCCAGGGGCAGTAAGAGGAGGCCCTATATTTGATTTAAAATAAAAAATGTTTTTAATGTAGCCC
>AYEL01079975.1:0-14651 GCA_000484575.1 Olivierus martensii | reverse complement strand
TTAAGCTGAATTATCAAAAGTTCGATTTTTCAAGTGTTAAAAAATACTATTAGAAGGCCCTATTCAATGAAAAGCTCGGACACGTATTCACTCATTTTTGATGTATTTTCACCATACTTAAGCGGATCAAAATCGGTGGGGGGTCAGCTGTGTCCTCCCCTTGTAAGTTTTTTTAGTATTTCCACTTTCTCTGTGATTGATAATGCACAATGTTTACGTTTTATGCCACATTTTTTCTTTGCTGAATCCATAATTGGCCTAAACAACAGCAAATAAATATTAAAAAAAAAGAAGGAATGAGCAGAGCTACGTGTTAGCGTGGCAAGCAACATCGAACAACTGAGAATGGTGTACATCAAAACATCAACAGTAGCTCCAGAAAACAGTGGCACGACAGTGCGGGGAAATTTGAAAATACGCTCCTGAAATTCATGCCAGAATACTGAATAATCCAGATTTTCGGTTGCCGGATTTTTGAATGTCAACTTGTATTGTTTTATTATACTTTTCAGTATTATTTATTAATATTTTCATTATTGTTTAATGTATTATGTTTAATTTAAGAGTTAACTCACTTTTCATGTTCTCTATCTCATCAGTTAGAAATTGCGAGTTACAGACTGGAAGTCCACCTTCCACTCCTAACAAATTCTTTTGGCTCGTGATGTCATTTACTCTAAATCATTACCATTGATCCAATGTGAGAATATAAGAATGATCTCTTATCAATGTTTTATATTCAGTACATTATTAATTATAAAGAGGATGATATAAATTGATTACTCTGTAAACTAAGAAATTTGAACTTGTTGCACGTCTTATGTAAATGAGACAAGCTTGGAAATGTGAAATTCCAAGCTTGTCTCATTTTTGACATACTCATTTTTATCATCACTATGATAAAAATGTGTGTGTCAAATGACACAATGAGGTGTTTAAGTGTTTTGGTGTTGCATGGAGCTGAATTGTGACTTCTGACTTTCTTGAAAGGTTGACAATTGCTTGAGTTTGTATCAGAGAGTGGAGATAGTAGAATTAATTAGTATTTAAGGTTATATTTATTATCGTTTTGAATATTTGGATTTTGGAATTTTGATTAAACAAGTTTTATTGATAACTTGTTTTGTGCTTTATTATTGTGTATATTTGACAAGAGAACTGGAAATCAGTATTGAGTCTATGAGAGAGCTGAAGTTCATTTATATCACTACTCGATGATATACTCAATTAAATTACTCATGACGTTACAATAAATTGCCATAACATAATACAATTTTGACAAATAAGCTATAAGTTTTGAATAAAATTACAATATTAACATGATTTTAATATGTAGTAAATTATCGCATGTCTATAGTATATATATGATGATCAGATGTGCAATGATGTTCTGCCATTCCAATTGATTCTAACAGTTTAAAAATGGCAGAGAATTGTAATTTTAAGTCATTCTCGAAAGGCTGCATGATGATTAACCGTCAAATGAAGTAAATTTCCTTGAATGTTTATTCAAAATTGAAACCCAAAAGCATGATTACATAAAAATAAACATCATTCTTATTAACACTGTTACCTTTTTAATAGAAATTGACTGTTCTGTGTACATTAATACCATCACAAAAGTTTGTAATATCTCGCTCCCATAGATTCAATATTAAGTACCGATGCTGTCATCAAGTATAGTTTTGAATATTGGGACTTTAAGCTGAAGAAGATCCATTATAAGCATTCCCTAATAAATTACTTAACCTTTTTTAAACTTTACTGCTTATAGTGCTTTATTATGGTGAACAGATAACTATCTTCAGCAATATAGTTAAAGAACAGAATTAAAACTTTAAATTCACATAGAAAAGAAACATTCTAAGAATTGAAAAATTTAATTTGAAGTTCTACATTCTATGAAACATGAATAATAGATCTTATTTTTTGTAATTGCTGTTTTGAACAATCTTACAGTAGCAAGCTATTGTAGAATTTCTATTATAGAAGCAAGGCAGCTTCTATAATAGAATTCTAGAATAACTTGCTACTGTAAGATTGTTCAAAACAGCAATTACAAAAAATAAGATATTTAGTTATGAAATTATTTTATAGTTAGTCAGAAGTATATTAAAATTATATTAAATTTGGATTTATTAAAATTATATTTAAAGTTTAATTATGCATATGAGTTAAATGCAATATGAATTACACATTTTTCTGCATTGATTATAACCATGTTCTTGGTACACTGCTAATTTGATTTTCATTAATTTACATATGACATTCATAAATTGGCTTTGTATTATTTCAACAGATTTCTTTATTAAGCCATCCTTATTATTATTTTTTAACAAGATCTTATCACTTTTGTTTCATTCCAATTGATATCAAGGTTGAATTCATAAAAGTGGTTAGAAAATCAGTATTGGTTATTCTTAATAATATAGCATTTTTATGTTCAATTATCCATCTCCAAGCTTTCTTTTGCTAACATCAACATATTGTTCAGATTGGTTTATGTCTTTGTTGCACGTGTTAGTGTGGCAAGCAACACCGAACAACTGAGAATGGTGTACATCAAAACATCAACGGTAACTCCAGAAAACAGTGGCGCGACAGTGCAGGGAAATTTGAAAATACGTTCCTGAAATTCATGCCAGAATACTGAATAATCCAGATTTTTGGTTGCCGGATTTTTGAATGTCAACTTGTATATTTCAAAAATTATATAGAATTAAAATATTATGTAGATTAAATCATAAAATTATTTAAAAATTGCATAATCTAAACCAGGAGTCTCCAAAATTTGTGCCATGAGGACCACATTGGGTACTTCAGCATTGTTCTGCAAGTTGTAGCAAAAAAAAAAACTCTAGAACTAGATATATGACTTTTATTGAAAGCAGATAAACCAATATAATAACAAAACAAATATAAGGAAATAAAAAAGTTACATCCATTCTGATGTAACTTTTTTATTTTGTTTTGAATTCTTTTAAATTTTTTCTTTGTTAGTCCATTTTAACGGTTTTTTTTTACAATCAGAAAGAATCATAACTTGGATTACAGTTACTTTTTGGTATTCGGGAATATATTTTGAACACAATTTTAATTAATGCATTTGAATTTTTTCTCTAAAATTGCATTTAAACATTTAATAATTCAAAAATTTACAAAATTATTGAATAAACTATTAATTACAACTGTTTATATTTATACTTGTATTTCAAAGATCAAATAGCACTATTAGCAGCTAAGTTTTTTTTATTTTAAAGTTACAAACATTTTCGGCAATTAGGCCATCATCAGGCTAGTACTGAAATAACTTTAACTACTGTATTTTATAATGTATTTCACAAATGGACCAATTAAAAGTTTCTTATTTCACAGATTCAAATAAAAGTTCTGATTATAAAGAGAGTTTTTTGGTGTAATCACCATCATCTTGAAATACTGCTGAAATATGTTAACTGTATAATTTTACATTATATAAGTTACAAGAACATTCTACAATTATAATATTTAAAATTCTTGAAGAGTTATTGGAATTTTATGAAATTTGAAGTTTTAAATTTTTAAGTATGAATGTCATAACTCAAGAAACTCCTGTATTTATTATTGTATTTATGGAGTTATTAAATATTTTACATGAGAATGCTTGTTACAAACCTTTTGTGGATTCGCTAATTTAGAATCAGATGAATCTCCAAAAGGATCAAATGGGTCGTTGGTACCTATTAAAATAAATCATAAAGTTATTATAATCAAAATATCAATGCATTACATATGCTGATTACTAAATTCTTTATTAAAGATAGATTTCAAAAATTCTTTAATAATTAATTTGAAAACATCACAGATATTTCATACTATTAATTAAAAATATTAAAATTTGGAAATTTTATTCAAATTGGTTTATTGTAATATTTTGTCGTTACTGAAAAAAAATCAATCATTATTTCAGTAGTTATAAACAAACTAGAGACAGCATAATTGACATGTTAGACCTGTGATTCTTAACCTTTTTGAAGTCACGGAACACTTGTTTGTAAAGAAAATTTGTGGAACACTATATCACTAAGATCATAAAACAAACAACAAAAATATGCAAGAACATGTATTTTACTAAAATTTATACATTACACATTAAATAACAGTAAAAAAACATTAATTAAAAAAACATATATTCTTAAGAACTGTAACTCTTAAGAATACATGTACAGGTATTTGTACTCTTTGATTTAAATCAAGTTTAATGCGATACTTGAGCTAATTATCTTTGCAGATTTGAGTAATGTCAAGTCTAATATGTGATAAAGTACAGATAGGCCTCGATTAGTGTGAGTTCGAATAATGCGATATTCAATTAGTGCGACTTATAAAAATGATCCTGTTTTTCAGTTAGTGGGAGCAAATATTCGATTAATGCAAGTTGTAAGCATAGACCATCTTACGAACAAATGTCTGTCCCCTTTTATGATGTCAATTAACAAATTAATGTTAATTTTCGGTTAGTAAAACCGGACGAGAAGCAGTCTAAGAATAGACACTTGGCTTTAAGGGGTGAAACACCAGAAAGATGGGCATTTTGTTGTTAGCTATTTAACATTACTAATATTCAGCTTTGTTATCGTATACATACAGTATAGTAAAGAATTTTCTCTTTTAAAAAGTATCGAAATTTTTTTTTACAATATCTTATAGTTTTTATCTTCATATTATTTTCAATATGAAGATTAAAAATTATCATATTTTTAAATCCAGAAAAATTAAACTTGTTAAAAAATCAGGGAATAATATAATAAATACAGTGATGAAACAACTTTTCATAAGTTATAATAATTTATATCAGAATATTCTTGATTTATTCAAAATTATCATTCATCTTTCAATTTAACGTAAATTAGCACTGGATTACAACTAATTTATTCCTGTTTTTAAAATCATACAAACGTTTTCGGTGCTATTTCGCACCCTCCTCAGGCACATTAGTTTACTGTTCGCAGTTCCTAACTTTTAAACACATAAATCAATTATTCTTGAATAATTGATTTATGTGTTTAAAAGTCTACTCACACTATTGAATACATCTATAATCAGTAAATCCAAACTGCAAAAGAGTGCTAATTTACATTAAATTGAAAGAAGTGAGGAAGCAGTTAGAAAAGAAATTAACATTCATTTTTTCAATTTTATAATACCCTTTACCAAACCTTTGGTTCTGAAAAGAGCCCTTTAATTTGCTTTATCTTAAATTTAGGGAAAGTTATCCGATAATCCAAAAGTTTTCGATATCAGTTCTTGGGTTATTTCCACTTTTACAGTCTATTCAACTCCTGCTTAACCTTTTCAATTTTTATTGCTTCTTTAATCAGTTCTACAAGTCTCCTGAATGGTATAAGAGATTCTAAGATTATATAAAATAATACTTTTTAAAATATTTTTGGAAAAATTCTTTTTTACCTTTCTACTGCTCTAGATGTTGAGACGATCAAATCGGAAATGATAAATTTAATTGTGAATGCTTTTCTAAACATTTTTTTATTGGTGGATTTTATAGCATAACCCTTATCTTCAATAGTAGGATGGGCTTTAATTAACTCTAGCATGTTTTTTCCTTCCTCAGAAAAATTTCTGTACGATTTTGCAGTACTAACATTTGAAAACTACGTTATTTTACTGACGTCATCTGCGAATCACTGATTGGTTAAGAAATTCAATTTCTCGGGGCGAGAGATGCTTAAGGGAACAGCGGTTTTTAAGCCAAGGCTTCGCTAGTCTCGGTTTCTGAAACCGGTTCTCCGTGGCAGTTTATTGAAGCCGTGGTCTAAAGCATAAGCAGTGGCCTGTTAAAACTTTGTTTCTGTAATCGGCCCAGAATGTCTCTTGGTGCACTTAACAAGAGACAACCCAAACCCAAAAGGTACTGTACCCCAGTTTGGGAACTATTGATTTAGTGCATTACAAAGATAGTCCTTGATTTATGACAGGAATCAGTTTTGAACCTCATCGGAATAGTCGGAAGTTGAAAATGCCCAAAATTTATTGATTTCTCATTTCTAATGTTTACTAGGTACAGTTCGTTTCAAAAAGATAGTCACCTAAGCGGAAGATGTTCAGCTTCCTTACAATACTTACAAGCCAATGAGATTAATCGGTTCAGGTGCGAATTCGGGTTCGCAGAGCTTTGGACAATTCCATTTTTTTTCTTCTAAGCAACAGGGTTAGGTAGGCTTAATGACAGGTGTTCAATCCTTTTTTCCGAAAATTGATTTTGAGCATTTATTAGGAAAATTTCAATTTATTATTTACAACTTAATTTATGTTGTTATTAATTTACATAAAATGCAGCATTATATAGTCATAACTAAACGAATAATTAAGCGATAAGTTGCTAAAACACCAAGCAAAGCACTGGCAGTAACATAATGGCGACTACAGGAAGTATTTTATTTTATTATTTTATTTGAAAATGCATTAAGATGTTTTATTTGAAAATGTATACTTCTTTCTGCATTTGTAATAAAATTAAAAACTGTTCCAAATGATTCTCATTGATGAAGTGTTTATTATTCGTTAATTGACCAAATGATAAAAACCAAACGATATTTATTTCGTTTCCATGACAACTTAATCATTGGTTTTAAAAAAGAAAATATAAAAATTGAACGTGAGTGTCAAAATGAATTTTGTGTTATTATATCTATTTTGGTTTTCTACTAATTTTTCTAATAAGAGTTTATATTTGTATTGCATAGTCAAATTTATAGTTTATGTTCCATCATGTCTTTCAAAGTTTGATATAAAGACAAAGTATCTGATTTCAATTGTTACATATTTATGTATTATGTTCTATTTATTTTAATAAAGATATAACTAACTTTCACTTTTGTATTTTTATTGTTTTCACCCAAAACATTATAAAACAGATTTGTAAAGATTTGATTTGTAAAGAGATAAATGCTAATCTCAGTTTCTACAAAATTTCATTTTAAAAAATCATTTCTTATGAAATACTTTACTAATTATATCATTAAATGTTTATTTTGAAGTAGTCATATATAAATATACATTTGATTTAGATTTACCAAAACAATTGTCTTTTGAATATATATACTACACATAAATCTAGTTATTATAATTCATAAAACATCACTGCCATTCTTGATATGAAATCATTTTTCTATTTAAAGTTAAAAAAAATCATGTTTACGCAAATAAAATTTCATTCTTATCCTCAACGGAAATATATAAAAAAACTCTATATCAAAGTTCAAACAGCATTAACAGCAAGTATTAAAAGAACTTTAATTTGGTAAAATATTTTCAGACCTGACATCGGTCCCTCATCAGTACATGTTTCTTACAGAGATAACATTCTTAAAAGAACAATATTTTAGAACAAATTTTAAAAAAGTTTGGTTAATCCTGTAATACCATATAGATTCTTATGACAATGACAAGGGAAGTTCCTACTTTATATCTATGCACCTTAGGACATTATAAAGATGATTATCTGTTGTTAAGTTTATGTTTGTCCCTTATGTTAATTTATGCTTTTATATTTTTAAATTTATGTGTATTTAATTCTTATTGAATATTTAAAATTTTAAAGTTCTAATTAGTGGAACATTATGTAACCAAACTTTCTTAAAATTTGTTCTAAAATATTGTTCTTTTAAGAATGTTATCTCTGTAAGAAACATGTACTGATCAGGGACTGATGTCGGGTCCATAAACATTTTAACATATTAAAGTTCCTTTAATAATTGCTGTTAGTGCTGTTTGAACTTTGATCTTGAGTTAAAGCAAGTGGTTTTTTCATATTTAGTAAAACTCTATATATAGTTTATATATAATATATGGTAGAAAACAAATACGGTATATTTATATTGGCATATTATTAGGTTTGTTCAAATGAAAAGGTACGAAACGACACTGTGGGTATAAATGAAGACTTTATTTAAAGTATGCACCATAGGCCTGAGCACAATGATCCCATTGATGAACGAGCCGAAGGATTCCTTGTTCCCAGAATTCCTGTGGCCGTGATGAGACCCAGTCCTTCACAGCATCCTTGACTTCGTCGTCCGAGTTGAATTGCCTCCCTTTCAGATGTTTTTTCAGGGGACCAAACACATGGAAATCGCAGGGCGACATGTCCGGGCTGTAGGGCGGATGGTCAAGCCGCTCCCACCTGAACTTGGCCAGTTCCGCGTGTGTGACCCTGGAGACGTGTGGACGCGCGTTATCATGGAGCAGAACCACACCCACCGTGAGCAACCCCAGTCTTTTGTTCTTGATAGACCTGCATAGGCTTCGGAGTGTCTCACAGTACACATCGGAGTTAATGGTTCTTCTGTGCTCGAGGAATTCAACAAGTAGCGGACCATGGACGTCGAAAAAGACGGTGAGCAACACCTTGCCTGCTGACGCCACGCCTTTGAACTTTTGAGAGGGAGGTGACGACACATGCTTCCACTGCATGCTGTCGCGCTTTGTCTCTGGCTCGTAGTGATGGCACCAGCTCTCATCACCTGTGACGATCCGATGCAGGAAAGCGGGGTCTTCATGATACCGAAACAGATGTTGAAGTGCTAGCCCCATACGCAGTTCCTTGTGCTGGTCGGTGAGCTGCTTCGGAACCCACTGCGCGCACACCTTCCGATAACGCAGCCTGTCGTGAACAATTGTCCACATTGTTCCAAGGCTGACATCCACCTTCATCGCTAACATTCGCAATGTGAGACGCCGATCACTTCTCACTAGGTCGTCCACCTTGTCGATGAGATCGGCCGTAATGATTTTGTTTGCCTGGCCTGGTCTCGGGTCATCAACCAAACTCTCACGGCCTGCACGAAAACGGGCACTCCATTTTCTCACCGATTTGTCGGACACACAGCCTTCCCCGTATACGGTCAACATCCGGCGATGAATATTGGCCGGTTTAACACCTTCCGCTGTCAGAAATCGGATAACTCCTCGCTGCTCCTCAATCGTCGAATTTTGCAATGTGAACGCCATCCTGTCCTCACACGCACTGCCGCGTCAATTGGACGGCGCTCTTTATAACAGCCTCTGCTCTCTACTGCGCATGCGGGCGCCCCCGCATGCTCCGATCCACACCGGAGACTCCAATCGCTTCCCTGGATGTCTCACTACGTTTTCCCATAGCGGCATAGGCATATATGTTAATGGTTACGTTTTTACGACGTTTCGTACCTTTTCATTTGAACAAACCTAATAGAATTTTAAAAAATAAATCTGGAAATATCATACTCATAATTACTAATATTCAAAATTTAAAAAATTATATTAGAGCGTGTTATCTATTTACTCAGTTCGTAACTAGAAAGTCTGCTTGGCTTAAAATAGTGAGCAACGATTAGTTTTTTCAGTTCAGAGCACTGTAATCGACCCATCTCATTCGTATACCTCGCTCCTATTCTTAGTCAAAACAGACACGTCCTATTTTTAGTTACCACGTTCAAACTGACAGACTTTATAACCGATCAACTTCCGGTAAGCTCAGCTCCTGCAAAGCAGGTGACTACTTTTTTGGAACAAACTGTACATTATCTTACTAAATATAAAGAACACAAAATTTCAAGAATTAGACACAAAAAAAGAATGTTTATATATATTCTATCATTGGGTGAGAGACTTAAACCCACTAACTGCATTGATGAATCAGAGAATTAATGGATTTTATCATCATTGTAAGTAGGAGTGGTCATAAGTCAAGAACTATATGTGTATTACTGACTGTATTAGTTTAGAATATCTAATATTTAAGCATCTGAAATAAATAAATAAAATTGTTGTCCAGTCATATAGAAAGAATTTTTATCATCTTAAAATACTGTGTTATCATATTAAATATTTTTACAAAACATTTTCTAATAGATCATTTTTCTATCATATGTTTTTGAATTATTCAAAAATTTGAAAATAAAATGTCCTATTGCTATGTATGGAAGTTTGAAATATTAGAAGATTATTTGTACAATGGGTCCTCATTTAACATCAGAATTAGGTTCCTGTAAATCACATTATTAACTGAAATCAAAATTGTCACAGACCTAGAATATAAATTTTCAGAGGGACGAGTTCCTAATTTGATTCTAGGTTTTCTGAATGGAAAGCCAAAGATTTGCACCTAGTCAAGCTGGTTAAATGTCTTGTATGCTGAATGGTTTAATTATATATGGTTCAAAGTTAATATTGTCTAATTGAGTTAATGCTCATATAAAATATGATTACATTGTTTTCTATAATTACATGTTTCTATATTTTTTCCCATTATGAAAGGAAATGTAAGAAAACAAGGCTTTATTCTGTTTCACTGCCTTAAAATTTTTAATTTTTTAATATTATAAATTTAGTTTATGCTAGAAATGTAAAAGCAGAATGTTGTTAAGTGAAGTGATGTTAAACAGTGCCCCACTATATTTATATTATGTTATTAGGGGATCTGCCTGATTCTCTGATTTAGAGATGGGACAATTTGCCAGAACTTCAACCAACTTGATTCATGAGTATCTCACCATATATATGAAATGTTTTTAAATGAATTATATTAGAAAATTTTTTATTTGCATATTAATAATAACTGAAAATAGCTGTCAAAAATTAAAGATTAAGTTTGATAAAAGCTATTTAAATAGAAATCACTAACCGTCCATGGCAAAAGATGTGAAAATCAATTTGATGTTAAATATAGTGTAAACTGTGAGAGACCATTAATTTTAAATTAAAAAATAAATTATTTAAGGTTAATAATAAAAATAAACATAATAAAAAATTTATTTTTAAAATAATTGAACCGCTAAAGGATATCACACCATCTTTCCACAAAATGTCATTTCTTTTAATTTTCATTTTTTTGAGGCTGTTAAAATAGAAAATTTTGGGATTTTGAAATTTTTTCTTAACATTTTTTAAGTTAAGTTATTATGTTAATATTTTAAAATTATTATTTAATTTATTAGCTAAAAAATAATTGTTTCAGGTAATATTTAGCTAAAAGCAATCACTCATCTTTCAGTATAAATAACTACCATTTAATTTTTGTAAAATTCTGTGATTGCCTATTTACAATATAATTAAACAGAAAACAACTTATATATTAAATTTATTTTATTGAATTTATATAAATTAAACTTTATTTCAGATTTTTATAATTGGTTTAATATCAGATAGAAAGTATCATCACTTTCGTCCCGTATTGGATTTATATATAAAGGAAAATTTCAGTGCAACTCTAGCTTATAAGTAAGAAAAATTGTGTTTCAAATATGATATTGGTAGAATGAATTAGAACTCTGTGTAATTTGAATATAATATTTTTTTTTAATAGAAGAAATGATTTAGATATTAATATACTTTTATTAAAACATTTATGAAGGTTTCTATTGACTGTGAATGAGGGTAAATGTATTCTTCCTCTTAAAGGCTGGTTCATAGTTTGCAAAGAAAAAAAAAAAAAAACAGAAATCAAAAGGAAAGGAACATGTTCCATTCCTTTTCTTTTCAATTCCTGGTGGTTCATAGTTGAATGGAATGAAGAAAGAATGCATATTCTCTTCGTTGACTTTTATTTGAGATACAGTGGCTGTCATGTATCAACAGAAGCTTTAGTGGCATATATGGTAAAAATTAACAAGAAAAAGCTAAATTATATTTGTTTAAACTATTAAATATAACTGCTTATACTTATTCTTATAATTCAAAGACTATACAGCACTACTAGCAGCTAAGATTATTTAACGTTACAAATGTTTTCGGCAATCCTGCCATCCTCAGATTATGTTCCAACTGCAATCAAATATAATATAAAAATTTTACGTAGAAAAATGTATGATTTCCATGGTAATGAAACATATTTAATAAACATGTATACAACATGTAATGTATCTCATTTTACAAAAAAAAACCTGTAGGTATTTATGCCTATATAATAAAATTTACTTATCTATGGAATACATAAACTCATTATAAGAACGTTTGATAAATTGGTTTTATTTTCATACTCCTTTAAATACCAAGTATCTATATAAATCTTTATAAGTAGACAATACTCGATATACAATCTTTATAAATAATGTTAATTGACGTTAAAAGTAACCTTTTACTTAACTTAAAATGGAAAAAAATGAATAAATATAAGAAAAACAATATCTTGGAAACAATAATACGAATTTATTTACCTATAATATATTTTTATAGATTAAAAACCATTGCAAATGTATTGACGTATGCTGAAAGTTGGAAACATCATGGCGACTTTGTACCATGTGACCATACGAACCAATCACAGTTAACTCGCCATTGTCGACACTGTCTTAATAAAGCCACTGTAGCCGAGGTGAAGAGCGGCAACTTCTACTAGTTCCTACCTCTTTCTTGTTCCTGATATGAATGTACAGTAGAAACGACATGACCTTGTTCTTGTGTATTCACTACATGGCTCACTCATTGTTTAAAAGTGAAGCCATGATTGGTGGGGTGCTTTCATTAATGTACATTCAACGCTATAGTAAATTGACTTTATTTTCGTGGCCAGACTTGGCCCATTTATTTTAAAAAATGTGATGAACAGATCCTAATAGTTAATAAAAAATTATTTTAATAAATGTGATGAACAGATCCTAATAGTTAATAAAAAGGGTATAATACCCAAAAATAGGGTATTGAACCATTTTTTATTATAATATTTATAAATACACGTTTTCGATAATTCGAATGAAGTGTGCAAAATACTCCAATTTTCGCATTTTTCTGATCGTTTAATGTTTCGAGGAAGGAAAAAAATAGATTTAAACGCCATCGAGGGTGAATTGTCCAAAAAAAACAAAAAAAAAAACCATTATTATATGTATTTATGCTAAAAAATGTAAACATGAAAAAATAACAAACACAAACAGAATGTCAATAAAATAAAAAATTTTATTCAAAGATTATAATCAAATAATAAACAAGAACATAATTACACTATAAATAACAAAAAATAGCCCTATTAATATCAAATAAGATCACTATTAATACAAAATAATATAAGGCAACATTTTCATAATCCACAGACAAAAAATAGCCCTATTAATATCAAATAAGATCACTATTAATACAAAATAATATAAGGCAGCATTTTCATAATCCACAGTGCGATAAAATAAATGGATATCTGAATGCTTATTGAATATTTCTAATGTTTAAGCTTACAAGGGAAACTTACTGGTTGAATCACGAATTTCCCAATAATATATACATATTTGGATTCGTCTCGATGAGAAGATCACGAATTCGTAATCATTTGTTTCGCTCGCCCACCGAAAACGGAGAATTTAGCCGAAAAACAGAGCAAGTCACCGCCGATGGAGCATGAGCACCCTGATGCCACTTCCGGTAGCTTATGCTATCAGTCGGCATTCCGTTTATTAATTTCTGCTAGATGCTGGTTCTAATTGGAAATCCAAGTATACAACATATTACTTATATTAAAATGTTATTAAAAATAAATAACAAACTTAATAGAAAACCATACGACACTGCGTTATTTCTGGACTGGGTTTCCTAGCAACCGGAAACAAAAGCAGATGATAAATTATAATTTTTATTTTCTCTTTCTTTGACATGTGAGTTATAAAAATAAAAAATGTTATATGAAATATCTGCATTCCATAAATTCCTTATACTTTGAATGAAGATCACATTTGTTCGAATTCGAAGATACACAGTAACAACATTATTTCAAGGGTATGTAAAATTATGGGATTATTGTTTTTAAATTGTTATAATTTCATTTACTATGTCTGTTACTTATCAGATGTTTAATGTTCACAAGGCTTTTGAGAAAGAAGTTAGATACCATACTGCAGTAAATGCGGTTGAAAGGAGGTGCGCTAAATATGTGATAGATATTATTAAACAACATTTCACGGCCGGTCAGCCATTAGAGGTAGTTAAGGAGAATACTCTATGGCAGGGATGAGAACCCACTCTTGCGGAAAGCAAGAGTGGGTAAATCAGCTCTTTCACTTCTGCGGAAAGCAATGTTCAGTTCTCTACTGGATGGATAGGCAGGATACGGTTATTGACCACCGTCATCCAATGGTTGGAAATGAGAAACGCAGATGGAAGAAATACATCACCTTTACAGTCTAGTGAGCAGATCAAGGGGACTTCGTCAGCTTCATTGAAGCTGCAGGCGGAAGTTGACACTCCCGCCATTGAACAGTCTACAACAGAGACGATGAAAAAAGTGGTGTATATAAAATTCCAGTTATAGACAATTCCACGCACGACCGTCTAGCACAGGGATGAGCAACACGCGGCCCGCGGGTTGCTTGCGGCTCGTTAAACATGTTTATGCGGCCCGCCAAGCATTTCTAAAATTGAATTTATTTTATCGATCCCATCAATATATTGTTATAAAATTATCCCATCAATATATTGCCCATCCCATCAATATATTGTTATAAAATTAATTATAATAAAATGGTAGTATACTAACGGAAACAATTTTTTGTGACTAGTTACTCACTTGTCGGCGACTTGTTCAAACTTGCAATACAAACGTGCCGCGTCTGCGCGATTTTTTTTGACGAGTTACTTGTCGGCGACTTGTTCAAGCATGCAATACGAAAGCGCCGCGTCTGTGCTTGTTT
>AYEL01079974.1:0-21479 GCA_000484575.1 Olivierus martensii | reverse complement strand
TATGGTATGATTCTGATGCTGATGATGATGAAGATGAATGCAAATTTAATATGAATGAGTCTAATGAAGCAGGTGATGTGTGCGATAGCAATGCATGTAAGTATACGCAAGAATTTCTGCAATTAATAAGTCTGCGTTTACGATTATAATGTATTCCATAGTAACTGAAGACCCATCCTGGAAGCCTTCTCCAATAATGAAAAAGTATAGTGTTGCAGCAAAATTGAGCCTTTCTACAGTTAAAGCAATATTCGACTATTATAAATCGCATAGGACATCGTATCAGAAAATGACAAGCCACTTTAAAAAACCTAAAGGTGAAATTATTTCAGCAATTAGATTTATACAGAATAGTGGAAACGACTTCTTCAAAATAAATTAATCAAAAAATATATGCTTCACAAATTTCGTATCTACAAAAACAAGGCTTACCGGTTCACTACTGGCATTTAAGCAAATGGGCTAGAATGGGTGAGGAAATTTACAAATCGAAGAAGAAATGCAATACTATAACATTTATTGACAAATTTAAAAAAGAATACAAAATAAGCAAATGGGCTAGAATGGGTGAGGAAATTTACAAATCGAAGAAGAAATGCAATACTATATCATTTATTGACAAATTTAAAAAAGAATACAAAATATCATCTCGAAAAATAACAAAATTTCTAACTAAAAACATCCATGAAAATTAACAATAGTTACTACTTTTATCACAAGAATTTGTTGCAGAAGTTAATTTATATACAGCCTCCAACAACATTCTTGACAACAACATATGGAATACAGATCAAACTAGATTTGAATACGAATTTACCTCGAATAGAACTCTGGATTATCAAGGCAATAAAGATAGTATCGCTTTATCCAGAAACTTAACGCATTAACACATTCGTATGCAGCCCAAGTGATGATATGTAAAGGAGGCTTTTTGGCAAAACAGATTTATTATGCTTACAAGAAACATAAGGTAAATTCGGATCGCGAGTTGCTAAGGAAGTATCTAATTTAATGAAATCTTTTCGAAATATTCATGTGCATTGTTCAAAAAGTGGAAAAATGTCTAAGAAAACTGTAGAATCATGGATTGTTAACGTTTTCGATAAAGAAGTGAAACACAATTCTTTGTTATTAATGGACTCGTGGTCAGGCCATATTGATCTTAATAATTTTTAAACATTACTTCCGAGATCCAGAATCTTAACGCATTAACACATTCGTATGCAGCCCAAGTGATGATATGTAAAGGAGGTTTTTTGGCAAAAAAGGTTTATTTATGCTTACAAGAAACATAAGGTAAATTCGGACCGCGAGTTGCTAAGGAAGTATCTAATTTAATGAAATCTTTTCGAAATATTCATGTGCATTGTTCAAAAAGTGGAAAAATGTCTAAGAAAACTGTAGAATCATGGATTGTTAACGTTTTCGATAAAGAAGTGAAACACAATTCTTTGTTATTAATGGACTCGTGGTCAGGCCATATTGATCTTAATAATTTTTAAACATTACTTCCGAGAAAAAATATTCACATTAAAGTCATTCCACCGAAAACAACCAAATATATTCAACCCCTTGATGTCTACTTTTTCCGACAGTATAAAATTATGGCACGGCGAATCAATGATTATGTTAGATTCTCATTCACAGAAGATAGAGCTGCTTCGTTTCTAACAAATAGATAACTTTTTTAAAATATCCCTCATTTGTTTATAACCAACTTCAATTTGTTTCAATCGATGTTACGATATTAATGGGAGTGATCAGGGTACAGTAATCGTAATAGTATTAATGAATTTAAAAATGTTAATGAAATTTGTTTCGATTTTTCTTATGAAAAATGTAACATTGACGATGTAATTCTGAAGTCTTCATCCATTGTGCACATTGCAAAAATTTTATTTGCCTTTCTCATACTTTAATAGGTGAAAATCAGCATTTTGAAATATATAATGATTATGAGTCTTATATTCAACAGTAAAGTTTAATTTATAATAAAATTTTCTGTAATATTTCTGTAAATCTTTGTAATTAATTTCACAAATCTAAACAAAAACAGTATTATACATCATAAATAAAAATATCTTTTATCTTTTATGAATGAAAAAAATTGATAAATTTACTCTTTTTCAAAATAAACGATTGAAAAGTTTGCTAAAAGATCATTCTGATTATCGGATACGTTAATAAACGTAATGCCGATGACTATAGTCTGTTTCTAGATAACCTGACAGCCGAACCACCAAAGGTAACACTGTATTCATACGCGATTTGTAAATAACAACATTAGAGAGCTTCAACAACACAAACGTGCAGTACGAGAATGACGTAGAACGCTAGAATGACGAAATCATGGCGTCATTTCGAATCGTCGCTAAAGAGTTCTTCACGTCGAAACGTGAGTTAAGGAAAGATTCTATATTAACGTCATTCGTTTGCGTTCTACACGTCGAAAATGGCAAATTCGACGCTTAGGCAGGAAGGTTCACGTTGGTGATTACCTATATTTATAGTGACTAAACGACTAAATATAATGCCATATATTTTTGTATGCACGTTCCTTAGACTTGTATCTATGATATGATAATTAAATTTTGTGTTAAAAACGGTTAAAAATCCTAACTTGAAGAGTTACTTTTATACCATATTTTTAGGCGTGATTACTGGATACCTCACACTGAGTGGAAAAGCTTTGTTTTATTTTTATTTAATCTAAATATTTTTTCTAGTTCGAAGTGATTTTGAAAAACAAAATCGAATCAACCAGCCACGGACTCGGATGTTCGTGTTCTACGCAAGCGTATTAAACGAATATGATGTCGTATACATGGGACGCTATTTGGGGAAGTTAAGGGAAGTAACGACTTGTTGAAGCAAATTTCTACAAACGCACGCATGGAACGTAAACTCAATGACGTCATTTTTCTTTGCGTTTACGTTCACGTCAACGTCTTGCTGAAGATCTCTATATTTCTATTGGTCTAAAATGATAATAATATTTCGTTAAATTTTGTCACGTGATTATAATATATATTTTAAAATCATCTCAAATTTAATATTTCGATATTTTATTTACCAAAACAACAAATTATAGGATCATTTTTATATTTTCGATATTAATATTAAATTTAACTAATAGGGACTATTTTCCTTTGTGTAGAAATTAGAAATACTCACAACAATGGTAGTGATTTACTATCAGGTTATCTTGAAATAGACTATAGCATAAGCTACCGGAAGTGGCGTCAGGTTACGCATGCGCCATCGGTGGTGACTTGAGCTGTTTTTCGACTATATTCTCCGTTTCGGTGGGCGAGCGAAACAAATGATTACGAATTCGTGATCTTCTCATCGAGACGAATCCAAACATATTATTGGGAAATTCGTGATTCAACCAGTAAGTTTTCCTTGTTAGAATTTGTCTAAATCATAAATTATTTCATACCTTTAATTATCTATTAAATCGATATAGTTGTTGTAAATACAACAACAACAATTTCTTATCTTAAGCAGTGAAAGTAGAATCTTCCCAAATAAAAAGCATTTCCTACCTTCTATCATCTGGACATCATTCTTACATCCATATACTAAACAATATATATCAATAATGCAAAAAAACAACCATAAATAGCAAGAAATGTATACAATTAACGACTCAGCGAACGTAGTAGACTCCGGATTTTAAGCAGTGAAAGTAGAATCTTCCCAAATAAAAAGCATTTCCTACCTTCTATCACCTGGACATCATTCTTACATCCATATACTAAACAATATATATCAATAATGCAAAAAAAACAAACAACCATAAATAGCAAGAAATGTATACAATTAACGACACAGCGAACGTAGTAGACTCCGCCTTTGTTCCCAGTGGTTTCCTTTGTTCAGCGGCTTCCGGTCAACTCAAGGTCAGCTTCACAAAGGTCAGGGTAGAACAAATGAAAGCGACCTATCTATGTATAGAAATCTGTGATATTCACCAATGTACAATACGTGTAATTTATTTTTTAAGTAAAATGTTAATAAACATACAAGGTTTTTTCAACACATAAAACGTACATTGTTTACAACATAAAACACATATAAAGCAATTTTAAACAGCAAAGTTAAGTTAATTTTTATTAAAATCCTCAATTTTCCATTTTTCATAAAAATTAAAAAAAAAACAATTATAGAATTTTAAATAAGCCGGAAAATTTTAAGTACAGCAAACAAAAAAATATAATAATAATAATTAGCTTTAGCATAATGAAATTAAGGAGTTTACAAGTAAAAGAATATGTAACACGTAGATAAGGAGTTTACAAGTAAAAGAAAATGTTTAACATGTGCATATAACAAACAGGAAAACCTGTGCTGGTGGCCATCTGAGCTACAGGTTGTAGGTAGCCAACCTATAAGCCGTGGCCACCTTAATATCCGCCCAAGCATGTTGCGGGATTTTTTAATTATATAAAATGGCCATTCTGTGTTCCGTGACTATGGCCAATGATATTCAATTTCGGCACCTTATATGCAACATCTAGGTGGCCAGAAAATCGTGTTTTGATCAAAATGCCAGATGGGCTCTAGATCTTCTATCAGCTGAGCATTCTAAAATGAAAAAGATCCCGAAAACAGAATTAGTGATTTCTTTCCTTGCATTTAGGCCCCTAACTAATAATGTGAAACTGTGTCATAAACTTTGTATTTTAAACTTTGATGTTTAATAAAGAAATTTATAGCTAACTGCTGGACACAATCTCAGCCGAAAGACATGAACACCTAGTACAGGTTTTCCTGTATACGGTACTGATATAGTATTCAGTATATGGCATATAATAGAATTATTAAAAAATTATAATCAACATTTATTCAAAAATGAATAATCAACAGATAAGATTTATAAAGGCCTCTTTCAACACCATGTTAAAAGCATTCTAAAATGAAAAAGATCCCGAAAACAGAATTAGTGATTTCTTTCCTTGCATTTAGGCCCCTAACTAATAATGTGAAACTGTGTCATAAACTTTGTATTTTAAACTTTGATGTTTAATAAAGAAATTTATAGCTAACTGCTGGACACAATCTCAGCCGAAAGACATGAACACCTAGTACAGGTTTTCCTGTATACGGTACTGATATAGTATTCAGTATATGGCATATAATAGAATTATTAAAAAATTATAATCAACATTTATTCAAAAATGAATAATCAACAGATAAGATTTATAAAGGCCTCTTTCAACACCATGTTAAATGTTTCCTAACATAAGAAATTTTTCTAACAAGATGGTATATACGTAACGCAAATATTATTATTTTTTCATTAAATTCTGAAAAGAACCATGTTAAATGTTTCCTAACATAAGAAATTTTTCTAACAAGATGGTATATACGTAACTCAAATATTATTTTTTTTTTTCATTAAATTCTGAAAATTATGAGGCTGGGTTCCAGCTATATCGAAATTGTTAAATATAAGCTCCAATCGTTAAAAACATTATTATGTTTTCAACAGAACTTTAGTTTTATAAAATTTCAAAGATACCCTTTATCAGAAAAATTTTCTGTAGAACATTTTCATCCTATATATTGGTTTAATTGAATATAGTTGTATTTCACAAAGGGCTTCTATTTGGGATGTTCTTCAGGTCGAAATTAATTAAAGCTTATTTTCCTTTACTGCCGAGTTTAAGGATAGTACTGCTACCAAATATAACCCAAACAGCCGATATTCCACAGAAATTTCAAGAAATAAAACCTTGCTTCTTGAAAAACGGGATAGTTTCTAAAAATCATATTTATAGAAAAATATCGATTCGATCTCTAGATCTCCATGCGATATTTCTCGATATGGCTATCATATAAGTAAAGTTTGCCCACATTAATCGTAAAAAAAAAACAAATTGGATAGTTTCTAAAAATCATATTTATAGAAAAATATCGATTCGATCTCTAGATCTCCATGTCGATATTTCTCTTATGGCTATCATATAAGTAAAGTTTGCCCACATTAATCGTAAAAAAACAAACAATTGTTGTATAAATAAATTAAATAATTTTGTACAGATTTCGTTGTAATTTCATAAATTCAAAATTACAATTTAGTTAAATATCATTGAAATCAATCTTCAGAACTAAATGCAGATTAACTACAGTACACTCCCGAGTATCCGGTTCGCGACTATCCGGCCTAGTTTTCTTTTATCGTAATTAAATGAGGAAGGCAAGACATTGGCAACATTGCAAAGGCAATGGAAGCGGGCGTCT
Source organism: Olivierus martensii (assembly GCA_000484575.1). NCBI lineage: Eukaryota > Metazoa > Arthropoda > Arachnida > Scorpiones > Buthidae > Olivierus > Olivierus martensii. The sequence continues at coordinate 15,230 of AYEL01079974.1, read as the reverse complement.
GCTACGATCGTGTATCGTGTGCAAAATACAAGTTGTGACAGGAAAAGAGCAGCGTTCTACTCGTTGTTCATTGTATGAGGCCCGCAGGCCCGAGGTCGATGTTGACAGGTGTTGGCCTAAAAAGCAGTGAGCGACGCGCGTAAGGACGAGTAATGAGAGTCGGCAGATAGAACAGAGACGACGTTTAACAAAAACAACTTCCTTTATTAGAGAGATATTTAACATTTTTCTCTTAACCAAAGAGAAGTACCTGAACAAATACAACAGAACTCCGGCTTTTTTGTTATCAGGCCTGCCCTTCCGCCACATTAGGTCGGATATTCGGGAGTGTACTGTATTACAGTAATGCATAACAATTGTGTGTCCAAAAAGAGAGCAAAACACATTTTTATTATAAATTATAAAAACAGTACAATATATATTTTTAATATGCTGTAAAATTTTACAATATAAAATTTACAGATATAAATCAAAGATGCTAACCGCAAGATATTTAAAAAATATATTGTGGTTATATTTTGTAATAAATAGAGTATAAGAATTTAAAAAAAAATTGTCACTAATTTAAAAAAATAAAATAAAAAATTATTCGTAAACGAATTAAATTTAAAATTATCTTAATAAAATCAAAAAAAACATTGATGATTAAAATATTTGATGTTTACATTAAATGAAATACTGGGAAATCATTCCAAAACAGTATTTCAGAATTTAAAAGCATCATATTGAATGTACTTCGATACATGTTGCCTGATGCATGCCACGTTCAATAGGCGTAGTAAATAATAAATTAGGCTTTATATTAGATGAATGAATACTTTTTATGGGCGCTTTTTCCGAATTTTCGCATCTTTCTGCTATATTTTGGTCAGTTCTCCATTTGATAATTCCTCCACGCGATGCTATAGAACATAAAATTTTCTTTTATAAAGTATTCGTAAAGCAACGCGCCCACATGCAATTTGCAGTTGGTCAACTATTTGATTGCAGGAGTGAGAACAAATGACTTCTATGAGACTGCGCCCACTGGTAGTTTTTTAATGGCGGGCTAAACAGTTTCTGACCTGCGACAAATAAACGATCATCCAAATAAGGTAGCATATAGTTTTGTACCTATCTGCACCCACTTCAACCAAACAGTTGGACGAACACATCTGATAGTCTTTCTTCTGGGGATGGAATCTATTTAGTATTCCTTTATCTTATTGTAGGCTCAATTAAGTTCAAAAGTTCATCAAAACTATTTGTACTCATTCGGTAATGGATGATACCGCAAGTCTTCATATAAGTGATAAAATTAATCTTTCAGTAGGCGTTGACTGGTAATTGGATGAACCCAATACTGTGGTTTACGTTCACTCTGGAGGACCCGAGTTCGAGTCTCGGGTTCCATCCCTTGAAAATATTCATCATGGGTTCCGGGCCCGAATCGTCGATCCCCGTCCTCCACAATCCGACTGACCCCATTCGCAGGGTGGGCAGCCTGTAGAAGACTTGTTTCTCCCCGCCACATATTATTCTTCCAGAATGGAATGTGGCATCATCTGTTGACAAAAAAGCTCTTAGAAATCTATATGTAAACTGATCTAAAAAGTGAATTGTCGGATAACTGTTTAGTCGCTTATGTGGGAGCAGAGAGACGATCGGTCGACCAAACAATCGAACGACTGCAAATTGCACGTGAGTGAGTACTTAAGAGTTCTTTTGGATTATCTTAAAAAATCTTACTTCCAATATATATGGTGGGCAAGTGCGATGACCAACCGAAACATTTTGCTGTCTCATCTGGAAGAAAATCTTGGTAAGCATTCACTGGTATACGATGACTTCTCACATCGTAAAGGGAAATCTGCAGAAAAAATAGACTGTATACTGTCTCATCTGGAAGAAAATCTTGGTAAGCATTCACTGGTATACGATGACTTCTCACATCATAAAGGGAAATCTGCAGAAAAAATAGACTGTGTTTTCTGTATCATAGGAATAATGCCAAATATAATCCAAAAATCTTACTTTTCTTGGGCATCGCAATGCAATATAAAAACCTTCTTTTGAACATTGTACTTCTAAAATATTATAGTCGCATTTCAATTTATGTGAAATCATCCAATTCATATCGAAAACTTCCATACTTTTGTTCTTATGGATTGCAATGAGGGAATTTTCTATTAATCCTTTCCCGAAACGAACACCACCACAATTCGGATCAGATAAAAATGGAGTTGTGACAAATAGTTCGCGTTTTACTCCAATAGAAATGCTATCGTACTGTGAAATTTATTAAGATTTTATCATTCGCATAAAATAGTTTAAGACTATTACTCTTGAGTAAAAACTTATACCTCTAATGACAAAAGACGGAAGCTCCCATCTTTCCGTGTTGCTATAATATGAGAATCACAACGACTCCAGTCAATAGAAATTACAGGATTGTGATCTTCTTCCTAAGAATGAAAAAAAAAACAAGAAAAATGTAGCAGTTCTTATAAAAATTTATTCTATTAAAAATTGTGTAAAACTAAAGAATCCCTACTTATAGCATGAAAATATTCGGCAGATATTAAAACACAGTCCTCACTTCACTATCGTCTACATCTTGAGTAAATGATAGTCATACTGTTTAAATTACTAAAGCTATAAATTACAACTTTAGTACTGTATAGGAAATAATTACATCACTCGCAAAAAAATTTTTTTTGACGGATCGAAAATATTGACTTTTCATCAATAGATGGCAAAACGTGCTTAAGAGAATGTTTAAAATTAAAAAAAATTCTGTTAAATTCTTATTAAAATAAAATTGTTCTAACTTCCTAAATTTCTCATAATTTTATTTTTAAAATTAAAAGAAAAAATAATAATACCTAACGTGATTAATTTCTTAACTTGATTAATAACTTTCGTAATCTTTACTGTTATGCCATATTTGAAACCAGATGACGGATATAAACAAAATCTATATAGAGTCCTTAGAAGATAGAATATCGCATTTATCCTCCAGTTTACATCCTCCTGCCGATCGATAATCACGGATAACTTTATGGAAAGTAAACCATAATAATTATATTATGTTTTCTAATTTATAAATACAGCAGTTGCTTATCTGGCAAACGAAGATCATATTTGGAAAAGTTTTCCTTCTAATATTTTGTAACCACTTTTTTAATCTCTAATTTCGTTTACCTTGCAGCAAAGGAAAGAATCTATGACCCTTTTCTGTTCGATTAGAACAATTTACAGCACTATAACAAGGCATGTTCTTAAAAAATAATCAGAAAGCCTATGAACGCAATCATAACTCCCTATCTAATAGGATATATAATGGCCAATTTGGCGGGATCTGGTGGAACAAAGGAATGCGGTACTCTATATATCTAAGGACTAAATCTATTGTTAATATCTTTTGTTATGGTTGTTTTGCGATTTCTATTTAAACAACTGTTTTTCGTGATTAATCCTCAAACCTATGTGGGTATGGGGTTAGAATATATTCACCATCTGACCCCGTATGATGTAAAAGGCTCCTAAAAAGTTGAAAAGCTTCGGCTGTTATTTAGTGTTACCGCTTTGGGTGGACAGTAAAGCCTGGATTCCACATCACTAGAATCTACTGCAGAAACAGATAACAGACGCCCAAATGTGATGCTCGGCAAATTGTGAACAGAAAAGTAGAACAGACAAATTTTCAACTTTTAAATTTCTGCAGCGCTTGCTGTTTTATTTTTATCCAATCATGTGTCTCGCTTGGAGTGAAGTTTGATGTCATGAGCTGAAATCTTAAAAATCAAAACTGCTGAAACAATAGATAAGTGGATCAACTTACTCGAAATAATATTTTTAGTCTTGAGAGTAAAGCTTTCGAATTAGTCGAGTATGGAAACCATATTTCTCTCTATTTTGAAAGATATTTCTTGTCCAAAATCTAACGTCTTTTTCGTCTTTAATTTCGACATAAATAAGGAGATTTTTGCCAAAGACAATAACTATGTTAAAATCTTTATGTCGTCGTCCATTTTTGTTTGATTTTTTAAATGTCGCAAGGGGCCGCTGCAATATACAGTACAAAAACTGTTTCGAATTTCTGCTGTAGTGGAAACAAAGTAGAGAAGATAGACAACAGCAAGTTGGTCTGTTCTGTTGTCTGTTTCTGGTGATGTGGAATCCAAGCTTTAGTCCGTGGTGAAATGGGCTTCCGCTCTACACCATTGAGTCAGTGCTAACTCCTTGTTGAGGAGAATTTTTCAACCTGGGACAAGAGTTGCATTTCTTTCTTCTTTTTAGGTCCAGAGTGTAAATATGCGAGTAAATTGATGTATAAAAGGAGACTAAAGGGGGTTACTCCATACTATTAGGTTATTGTCACTGGGTGTTCATTCGTCGGTCCCCACATGGAATCGGGACTGCTGGTTCCGCCCATGTCAGTCATCAGCCCCTAATGACGGACTCATCAGTAGACATGGTACTCATCAGTAGACAATGGAAGGTCGCGTCTACGGACACATGACCTTCCATTTTTTCGTAACAGTGGGTTACGAAAGGGTGGAAATACCCATACAAAACCCCGAGGGAAGAGAATTGAAAAGGAAGGGAGGAGAGATTAACCCTCAAATTTCGGCAACTCTTTTGATGTTTTTTAAATCAATATACAAGGATAAAAGTTTAGGATCCCTGAAACTCGCTATGCCATTAGTACAGCCAAATTATGCATTGGATAAATTTTTATATTACCGCTTACAACTTTGATTACATTGGTGACTGAAGCATATAATACTAGGCGCTTGGGTCTTCCAAACTGCGCCAGCAAACATGGATATCTTGAAAAGTCTTTCCATATAAGAAAGGTTCCTAAAATGATCTGGATTTTAACGTAATATAATATATTTACATATATTTTCATTTCACTTACTGCTAGTAAATTTTTCAGGAAATGTAATTTTCTGTTACTGTATTTGTATATTTTGAGTTGATTCGAAGCTGCTGCTAGTAATAGCGGATTTGAAGGACACCATTCGGTTTGATATACTTCGCGTCTAAGTCGTTCCGAACACACATCATAAAACTGACCATTTTCTAAATATTCTATTACATTCACCTAAAATAAACCAAACCACTTAACTGACATAAAAATTCAAGAAGAAAATATATATATTTATGATACTTTACGTAATCATCATACAAATCTGTACGACCAAATGATATGTTCACATCGGATTCGTTACGAGAAGCAAAACTCAATCCAGTGGTGATAAATTCCAAGTTGAATCTCCTTTCCTTGGCTATACAGGAAGGTATACTTGCACTTCCGGAACTGTCACCTAAAATTATAGCATACTGTCATCTCTAAGTTATTTCGTGTAAATTTTTAGGCAAGAAATTATTGTTGTCATGGTTTAAATTACCTGTAGATCGCACTATCATCATTCGAATATTATTGCTCCTCTTTCTCTTATACTGTGCTATGTACCTAGCCATTTTTAAAACTATTTTTCGAATTTTCTCGTAGAGTTAGCCTTCTTAAAAATATTCAGTTAAAAATATTTTAAAAATAATATTAAAAATTCAAAATAGCAGTTAACTATATAATTAATTCATTAGAATAACATCAGAAAAAAAAAAACCTGCTGCTCGCAATATTAATCTCTACTTTAGTGTTTGCTACATCAAATTTGCATATAAATTTAGCATTAAAGAATAAATTATGGTGAAATTTCGAATAATTTATGAACGTTACAATGGATTTATGCCATAATTTTAATCCAGCAAATTTTATTCTTTTGAAATCATATTACTTTCTTATAAATTATGCACTTTTTCATAATATGCAAATGTAAAAATTGTGGTTTTATTGTGATATTGTTTCAGTGTCACATCATTATGTAAAATCATTATGTATAGATTTAAAATTAATGGTGGTGAATTTTAATGTAATGGTGGCATTTTAAAACAAAAAGTTAGCATTTTGAAACATTCTATAGGACAGCGATTCTCAAACTTTTTTCATTCACAACCCCATTTTTCATTATGAGATTTTTCGCGACCCCAGGTATTAAATATGAAATAAAACATACAAGTACATAAATCATTTACACACTTATTAAGATGAAAACAATCAGCCAACTATACTGAAAATTCATATGTTGTCATACGTTAAATATTGGGCGTTTGTGAAATTACATGTAAACTGAAATTCAAGTGTTTGAATTTAATTTTTGCGACCCCATTTGGGGTCGCGACCCATAGTTTGAGAAGCCCTGCTATAGGAAAATTTGATTTGCAGGTTTAATGAAGATATTATTGTATACTGGACCATAGAATAATATGATAATTGGATTAAATAATTTAATTCCCAAAAATAAAACACAAAAAGTTAATAAAATAAAACATATTCAATAATTTTAATTATTTACCATAATAATATTATTTTGGTAAGTAATTTAGATATATATATTTTAATATTACTTTGATAAATCACGTGCATAGTTGTTTAGAAAATATTAAAAATACATAATTTTATAAAAATGTTTTTTTGTAATGATTCCAGTCTTCCTCCTTTGATGCTTTCTCCTGTTTAGCATATTTTACGCTTATCTTGTTTAAATTTCCGCTTTTGTTTAAAAAAATTAAAATAAAATAGAATAAAAGTTAATTTTTTATTAAAAAAATTAAACTTGAAGCCTAGGTAAACTGGAAAATTTCCAATCGGAGTTCTTTTAAAATAGCTAAATTGTTAACACTAGTTTATGGAAAATGAGTTTTAAGCTTGGCTTTGAGTTACTGTTTTCAGCCATCGGGCGTAGTTGGCGCTTTGTTAAAAATGATCTGTACATTTCTTTATGCAAAAGCTATACAGCGCCGCATGTACCGCCGATTGGACTATTCAAGCAATAATAAGAAGAATCTGACAGAGGGCATCTGAGTACATCCATGGCGCTCATAAAGGGCTGAAATAAATCGAGAAACCCTTGTTCTTGAGTACGACTTCATGCCGAACTGTGATGGCAAAAGACTTGTCGCAATTGCTGTTCAAGTACTATCACCAAATATCTGAATTGGCCTTAAATCTGCATAATACTACACTTTGCTGCTTCAATAATATTCCGCAATGTACACGATGCTCTCTGTCGGATTCGTCTTCTTCTTATTGCTTGAATAGCTCAATCGGCGATATACAAGTATGTGGCAGCAACTTTTTTTTGTGATATCTCACAATCCGTAGGTGATATTAAAAAACTTTCCAAACAAAAGTTGTTTATTTTTTATAGTTCTATCCAATTTTGCCAAAATCGGCATATGTTTTTATTAAAGATTTCAAAGTTGACCCCTTGTGCCCCTATTTCCGATGAACCCACAAAATTTTTATCAGGCTCATTCGATTCATTGGATATACTTTGGTAATAAAAATTTTTACTCTACTTCCTATCTCATCGCGTTTCTGAGAAAAATGGGTGGTACGGGTTTTTTTTGTATTATTACGCCCCTTTCCAATCAGGAAGATTATAAGGGGCGGGCCAGTTCCAACCACGGGCTGCACTCACACCCGTGGAGGGGGCCGGATGATGAAGGATGGGGATCGTGGGCCGGGTCCAGCACCCCCAAAAACTTTTCAGGAAATTTGCTGCACCCGGGTCCTCCTGCGTGACACGCCAACGCGTTACCACTCGGCCATCGGCCACGGGGGTGGTACGGGTGGTAAGAAATATCCTGTATACTGGAGGGCTCCCTCTATGTTAGAAAAACCAAGTCGTCCGTAACATTGGTTAGTCGGCCCATCAATATGGCAGTCGCGAAAGTAATTTTGACAATATAGCAAATTGACTTTGTTTGGTGGCCAAACGTATCCCAATTATATTAATAAGTGCGATGACAGCTTCTAATAATTAATAAAAAGATTGTATTACCTCAATATCGAGTATTATACCATGTGAGACCCATTACATGTATTATGTGTAAACATGCCTGTGGAAGGACTTACTTCGCCGCGTCACATAATATTCTATCTAAATGGAAAATAGAGACATCTGCAGACAAAAAAAATTTATTATGTAAATAAGTAAGATGTATATCCAATTTCTTTCTCTCATCCTCTTTAATCCTTAAGGAAGGGTCAACCTGATTGTGAAGGATGTAATCAAAGGGCCGGGCCCGGATTCCATGATAAATATTTCTAAACGGTGAGATCCGAGACTCGAATTCGGGTCTTCCAGAGTGGAAAGCTTTTCCATACTGCCATTTCGGTCCGTGTTTTGTACTCAATATATTAAACGCGTGATCAGTAATATTAATATGCACTGAATTTACTGATCCGTGATTTGATATTCTTAGTGGCATTAAAGTCAACAATGTCGGCTGGATAGCCGCGTGGTAAAGGTTAGGCCTACCACCCTAGAGGCCGGATTCAAATCCGGATCCAACACTGCAGTTTTTCAGCAGCAGTTCGGGCCCGACCTGATAAACCCCATCCTTCAACCATCCGGTTGACCTCATCATGTGTGTTGGCCAGCCTGTGATGGACTTTATCAGTGGCCACCGCTAGATACAGAATAACCGATGAGGATATGGCGGTTTAATATAATTAACCTAACCTTAAAGTCAGCAGCAAATCAGCTCTCGCCTGCCTAACATTAAAACGTTTATTTTAATATGATTTCCGATTAAAAAAACACATATTCACTTCACCTGAAATTTGTTTTATTCTTCACAGTAATTCACAGTTTTAATAATACTAAAAAAATTTTCCGAATTTTAAAATTTCACCTATCAGTTGTATGTATATCTTTAACAAAAATATTAATATATATATACAGTATATTACATTAAAATTAATATATAGTAGTATAAACTTAAATATATATATTTTTTCTTTAAAACTAGTAAAAAACCGTTGTAAAAGGGTTAAAGATATGCCATAATATCACAGGTTAGCTTTTTGTAAAATATAAAATTTTGTTTTTTAAATATTAATATATTAATTAGTTTGAATATGCTTCGACGCACGTAGCATAAGGTGCATTAGGCAAATCAACGGATGTAGCAAAGAATAAACTGGGCATGGCCTCGGGTATGTGAATATTTGGTATTAATTTTTTTTCCACGTTTGTACATCTTTCTACTAGTTTGGTATGATCCGTCCTCCACTTGATAATCCCTCCTTGCGATGCTATAAAGAAAATACAAAGCAATTTTGCAAAAATCAACAATGATTTGGAGTATCAGAATGAAGCCGAAAAACTTACTTCCAATATATAACACAGATGAATATGGCGACCAACAGAAGCATGACGGAAATTCGTTAATGTTAAAACTGGAATAAATATTCACTTCCCGAGTCAAATTTCTTACGTCGTAAATGCATATCTGTCAAAAAATGATTTTTTATTATCTTACAATCTCATATGGATCATTAAAAAATTATTCCCAACTTACCTTATTTGTGTTTCTGAATGCTACAGTGTGTTCAGTCTGCTTTGCAAATTCTATACCCAATACATCCTTTTTACATTTGTAGCGATTTATTGTTTTAAATGCATCATCGAAAATTAGGATTTCATTATTTTTATCTAGTGTAAAAATGCATTTTTCCATTGTTCCAGTTCCGAAACGAGCACCGCAACGTGATCCCGAAGAAAATAACGATGGCGATACTCTTTTCATCAACATTTCAGCGCCAGTTCTACCATACTGGAAAAATTAAATTTAACTTTTATTATTTTTACAGATTTATTATTATTATTAATTTTAATAAAATAACTATCATTACAAATATATATACCTCCATATTAATTAATGTAAATTTCCCATCTTGCCGTGTTGTCAATATAAGTTGTGGATCACGATGATTCCAGTCCATAGAAATTACAGGATTGAGGTTTTGTTCCTAAGAAGAAAAACGTAATTATTCTAAGAATAAAAGAAATTTTTCTTCTAAAATTGTTTTATTTTGCTTACTGGAAGGAAACTTTTTCTAAAACTTAATTTTCGGTCTTGATATTCGTAAATGCTGATTTGATTCGTCGCAACCGCTAGCAATCGAGGATGCAAAGGAATCCATTGAGACTGATGTACAGTGTTTCTAAATGCTTCTCTGCATACTTCATAAAATTGTCTTTCTCCTAAATATTCTACTATTCTCACCTGAAAATAAATTTCGAATAATCAACACGGATTTTTAAAAAATTTATACCTGTATATATATTTTATCTTACTTGGTCATCAATCATATCTGTGTATCCAAATGCAATTCTTATATCCGATTGATTATGGGGAACAGAACTTATTGCAGTATTTATATATTCCAAATTGAACTTCATTGTTCTCCTTGCCAAGAAAGGTCTAACCACATTATTTCTAGAACACATACTTCTATCTAAAAATATTAATGTAATACAGTTATTTCATATTAAAATTTTTATGTGAGAAAAAATTATTAAGATTTTATTACCTGCATTCGCAGATACAGTATTTGGATCATCAGTTTTATGGATACCGTGTTCGGAAAATACATAAAGTGCCATTTTTTAATACCTTCAAATTTCGAATTTTCTTGAAGAGAGATCTTTAAAAAAAAAATAAATAAATAAACATTTTAATATAAAAATAACATACTTGTTGATTGTTCTCGAATTTCAAGAGAATAATCAATTAACAAATATCAAGTCATCTACAAAAGTAATTCTTTTTATATTTACTTGTTCAAACGTGTCTCAACTTGTCTAAACATGAATTTTTAAATCTCACAACGTTTGAAGTGCTGTAAATTCAAATGCAGATTATATATTTGATTAAATCAGCAAGTGATTTATCTTTTATATCTATTCAAATCTTAACATTATAAACGACTTTACATATGGGATGGCCTGACATTTTTATTTCTGCTTTTAAGATTTATACTCAAATTTTATCTGCAATGCAATAAACTCATATATATTTATATTAGTAAAACGTTAAAGTGTGAATATGTTTCAAATTTATAAGTGTTTTCATGGATTTATGTTAGTTTTAAATCATTTTTGAAGTATATTTTGTTGCTTTAATATCGTAAGAATTTCTTGCCAATTAAGTAAACTATGTTAATATTCAAATTTAATATAAAATTATACGGAAATAAGTTATTATTATTAAAAAAATGTTTGCGTTGTTATTCCAGCAACTTGCAACTTAGTAAACATATATGACAATGCATGTTTACTAAACTTGCTAGCTCATGATGAACTCGTTTAGAAGATATAAAAATATTAATTTATGAAAATTTTTTATTATTATTAGAAATGATAATGAATATCATATCGATAATGCTTTACAATTACCAGCGTAACATGGAGTTATTGATGAATAAATATTGCTCAATGTTCATATCTGTCTTACATAATTAGTTATGTTGGAAGAAGAAATGTATGAAGTGTAAATTAACAGGATATACATAAATTGTCCAACGAAATCTAGCAAAATCAGTTCATTCCAATACACTTTCTGAGGAGTTACAATGCAGGTTTAGGCAGGGGGCAATTAAGTTTGGATTCTCTAACAAGCGTGTAGCAAACATCAGATCATCCCAGAAGTAATGTCGCTTTTATCATTAAGTTTCGAAAGGATATAAAAGATAAATCACTTGTTAATTTAATTAAGTATATATTCTCCATTTCAATCAATAACATTCTTGTAATGTTGTGAAAGCTTTATTCCTGTTTAGACAAGCGCAGATATGTTTGAACAAGTACAGTATAAAAACGCGACATAATTTTTGGGATGACCTGATAAGTCCTTATCATATATCATGAATCACGGAAAGCTTTATTCCTGTTTAGACAAGCGCAGATATGTTTGAACAAGTACAGTATAAAAACACGACATAATTTTTGGGATCACCTGATAAATCCTTATTATATATCATGAATCACATCTTAGAATTTGAAAAGATATATTTCAAATTGAACTAATAATTAATGTTTTTCTATTAAAGGAAAAATAATTTCTCATGGCGTTCGATATGAACATTATAATAATTTATAATACTGTATTTTCTCAATTAAGAGAAAATCACTTCTCCGTTACTGATTTTAATCACCTAGTTTTACTATTTTTGATAGCCGTATTGTATGGTTAGTTAAAATTATTCGAATTTTTTTGCAAATCAAGAATAAAAATATTAGTGATAATGAGAGAAAGCAATGTAGTACCAAACAACATAGCCTAAAGGCCGGTTCATAGTTCGTCGGAACGGAAAAGCAAAGGAACATGTTCCGTTCCTTTTCTTTTGAATGCCTAGACGTTCGTAGTTGAACGGAATGAAGAAAGAATGCGCATGGTCTTTGTCGATTCTTGTTTGAAATATGGTGGCTATCATATATAGACAGAAGCGGGATTCAGCCACATATATGATAAATATTTAACGAAGAAAAAGATAAATTATATTTATTTAATAAACTCGGAGAGGAAAATGTTTGGAGAATATTTTAAAATAATACAGAAGGTCAGGAATAGTGATCCCGAAAATTCTTATCCGTTCCTTTTCTTTTGAATGCCTAGACGTTCGTAGTTGAACGGAATGAAGAAAGAATGAGCATGGTCTTTGTCGATTCTTATTTGAAATATGGTGGCTATCATATATCGACAGAAGCGGTTTTTTAATTTTTAGAAATTTTACAGTTATATTTGTTATTTAATCTAGCAGCTTTTTGCACACGATTTTCGTTTTTTATTTGTCATATAATCTTTTAAATTTCTTGCTGTCTCATAGTCCTTCAGTTCGCTACTTTCAGAGCAATTCAGATCTGGCAACGTTATTCTCGATGCTCTATTAGATGTAATAATGTAACGCTTCGCGAATTTTTCTACCATGGAATTACCCTACAGCAAAACAAAAATAGACACTCATTTAATAGATTGGGATTACATTCCTCATCCAGTTTTTACTCACGGCCAATTTTTTTTTTTACATATTTTACACCCCTTTCCAATCAGGGAGATTACTAAGGGGAGGGAGTCAGTTCCAACTACGGGAGGGGGACCGGATGGTGAAGGACGGAGATCGCCGGACCGGGTCCAGCATCCCAAAAAAACTTTTCAAGAGTTACCAGACACGGGTCCTCCTGCATAAATAATCTTGGCCAAAATAATAGTATCCATTATAATTAAGGATGTCGTATTGTATTCACGTGGAATTCGCTAATATACGCGTTGACTTATACTTTTCCTTTGTTGATATCCCATAAGCATTGTTAACTTTTCCGAATGAGATAACTACATGAAACCCGCAAATTTTGGCGGTTACAAACATTGCGGTTATATTTCAATAAAAATTTGCAACAATTAATCCTCTTTATAGGCTATACGGAATTTCGTGTTTGAGGTTTTCCAAAACTTTGACACCCGCCAAAATTTGCGGGTTTCATGTAGTTATCTCATTCGGAAAAGTTAACAATGCTTATACTTTTCCTTTGTTGATATCCCATAAGTCAACGCGTATATTAGCGAATTCCACGGTGAATACAATACGACATCCTTAATTATAATGGATACTATTATTTTGGCCAAGATTATTTCAATGTTTTCGATACATTTTAAAGTAATAACTTCCATTTATTTTATGTATTTTTTTTTCATTAAGCTGCAATCTTTAGAATATTACTATAGCGGCCTATGGGAAGAAGGACCAGAAATGGCGGATGCGTATACCCGCTATCTAGAGCTCTAGTTTCCTTGGAACTTATCCCCCGCGTTAAACGGGGTCTTATTGTAATACGATTATTGAAAGTATATAGTGTTACCAAACGGCTAGGTACAATCACGTGATTATTGTAACCAATGAGATTGCTGAAAGGAAGAGACATAAGGATTTTATTATATAGATTATTAATGTAACATATAATAGCAATTTAGAGCTAGACTATACGTTAAAAATAAACAAAGTTTACTTTATTGTTTTAGTTGTTTAACTAAATATTACACAGCACATTACTCGGCATCATAACGGTCACGTGATTATGGCGATCGAGCACGGCGTTGTACTTAAGTTTTTTTTTCTCTTAAATTATAACCATTTAGATAGCAATCAGGTTTTTCTTCAATGAATTCTGAAAATCTTTCCTGTATAGATACGTTTTCCATTTGAAATATGTTTCTTTTCGAATATCTCTCTTTGTCAATTAGAATTCTTTCGATTTATTCGACCACCTAATGTACATTTTCTCGATAAAACGCGATCTTTTAGCTGCAGCAGTTAACTTCTGTATAGAGTTCCCTTTTTCGTGGCATTATGAAATTTATACAACTATATCATGTGCGAAAACATTAGACTATATCAAAACACGTGAAACGACATAGTCTCGAACCAAGAGCATCAAAAATACATGAATTAATCTCATATACAGATTCTTCTACATAATAAAAACTTACATTAGTGAAAATCAAGAAATGAAATAATCATAGATTGAAAAATGCTGATAGATTAAATAATAAATCAGTAGCCGCATGAATAAATTGAAAATTTCTGTAAAATTCTATCATTGTATAAATCAAAATGAAATTCGTTTCTTCACACGTGGTAATGAGCGTGACAATCTTAAGGGGCATTAGAAAATACAACATGTTGCTTATTTCATAAAAACTGATTCAGCCTATATTGCCTTATAATTGAACATACATGCGCAGGTATTTAAATTTATATGTATAGTATATAAATAAATATATATATCTAATAGCACATCACCACGTGGTCATTAAGCCTAATCTAAATCTAACCTAAGCATATTACGACTAAATAAGATAATATAAGCTATAATCAATATAAAATTTGAGAAAAATTAAAAAATCTTTAAAAACCTTTTAATATAAAATCTGAAGATCAATAGATAAACGAAATAATATACAGCCCTACAGCAAATACTCGATATCCACCATTAATTAACCTCTGTGAACTGAACGGTCTCATTGAGTCACGTGCCATTACGATCCAATGAGACTACTCAGTGGTCACGTGCCATTATAATCCAATGAGACGGCTCAGTTACCAAACAGCTAGGTCACGTAGTAAACTAAGGCTCTAGATAGGGGGAATACTCATCGGCCGCCATTTTTGGTCAATAGTTGCTGTATAGACCAGGGGTGGCCTTGACCCGTTGGCCACCCCTGGTCTATACTGATTACAAAGTACTTTGCGGGTTGCCCTCTTACAGGAGATTTTGATTTCTATAAATATATCATTTTAAAGAGGAAAATATATAACTCAGCGTATA